>PUHP01000757.1:9284-19957 GCA_006783085.1 Colletotrichum shisoi | reverse complement strand
GGGATTTTAGTATAATGGTGGAAGGAAGAAGCGGGCGAGACGGAGTGACTTACCATTCGGTCCATCGACACTCGGCCATCATCTGATCCCAGCCTGGCAAGGGACACGTGAAGTACTTATACCCCGTGGAGCACTGGCTCTGGTCGGACTCGGTCGGGCCCCCGCCGTTGCCGGACTTGAACAGGACGACTTCGCCTTCTTCGCCGGCGCCGTTGCAGTTCGGGCCGGTGCCGCGCCATATGCATTCCCTCGGCTTCCCGTTGGCGTCGACGCCGAAGCGCTCCACGGTGTCGTCGTTGCAGCAAATCGGCCTCCCCGAATTCGGCTTTTGCTCGGGGTCGTCAGCTTAACAAGTCCCTGGGGCCGTTGTAGTGTTCCCGTCCCGGAATTGGATCGTGTCTCTCTCTACTCACCTCGTGGCACGAGTCCTTCGCCCACCCGACGTAGGTGTAGCCCGGCCTGCACTGTTTCGCGCGAAGGTCTTGGCAGTCTGGCGTACGGTAGCAATCGAGACGCCGGTTGACGTTGAGTCCGTCGTGGTGGGCTTCGAAGGTGAGGGCGAGGCCAGACACAGAACCCCAGAGTGCGGTCCCAGCGAAAAGAAGGAAGTTGAGCCCGCGCATCTTTTCCGCAATGAATCTTACTCGATACTGCGGTCAGAAGTGGTGTTGAAGTTGAGAAAGGGAGGATTTCTCTTGCAAAGTGTTGTTGTGTGTGTGTACGAGGTGCAAATTATAGCTGGAAGACAAGTGAGAATGGGTGACTGAACTGCTCTCTGATCATTTCTCCATTTTTTTTACGAGATAGAAATCCTTATAGGCTCGTGAGACCAGTTTCTCCGATGCTGGGTCTTATGACCCTATCTCCGGATGCCCTCACCCTTAAAACCCCCCCTTTCAAGAGAAAAAGGAGAAAGGAAAAAGAAGTTCAAAAACCCCCACAGACGTGAGACTTTAAAGTCTTTAATAATAGCAGCCTATGTATAGGTAGCCAAGTACAATAGTAAGCGGATGGCAAGCTGTTTGTGTTGCTGCTGTATACGTTGGCCCGGAAGGCATCTAGTACTCTGCATTTCCATGGTTACAATATCCTACCACATCTTCTCTCAATCATTACCTGTCTTCCCAGCAGGTTTTTATCTGCACGTTGTGCATGTCACGTAACACAGATATGTTTACCCGAAAGGGTTCCGTGGTCTACGAAAAAAAAAAAAGAAAAAAGGGTGCAACATCCCTTTCCCAACCCTCCGCGCGCGAACCTAACCACGTACCAATCGCGTACTTCTTGTTGGAACAGAAGTGTCTACAATCACTTCAACTTCAAGAAAAGACGAACTCTACGGGTGTCCGAGAGAAGGGTGTACTTATTGAGCGCATAACTGTCAGAAATTGAGAGTCTAACCATTCTGGCTCTTGCAGCCTGCAGCCTGCTGTAATATGCATGACCATTCCTCGTTCAGCATGCCATTAATATGTGCCACGTCTCCGCAGCAGGCAGGACGCCAGCGGTGAAGGAGGACAAGTTGAGAAAATGAGAAGGGGGCAGCGTTTGCCCTGGGTGCCCTCTGGCTAAGTATTTCCGACAACACTCCTTTTTTAAACAATCAACCATCACATTGGCTCACCTCCGTGTACTCCGCAACCACACTTGGGGAAAAACCACTTTCTTTAGCCATGGACAGTCGCAACATCGCCCCCGATCAGGTTCTTCTCAACCACATTTTCCCCGACCAGCCCCAGGCCACCATCTCCATCATCCTTCAGAACTGGGACAAATGTGTGTTCAAGGCGAGCTTTCCAAGCTCCCCAGAGCCCTGCCGCCCTCGTGTTGTTCGACTGGAGGGCATACGCCAGGATGAGAAGGCCACGTAATTCAACGTCGTCTCGGCAATGCAGAAAATCGCCGCCGACGCCATCCATGACCTCGTCCCAGCCACCTCCCAACTCGGCGTCGCGAGCAACAGAGAGGGAAGACGACTACGCTTCTGCGTGATGGACTTCGCCGAGGGAGTCACGTTGGAAGAGGTCTGGGACCAAATGAACAGCGAAAACCAGCAGTCCGTCGTGGCTGCCTTGGTCGAGGCGTTGCGGAAGTTACACTCCATGAGACTCTCCGACGATCGAGTCCGGGACATCCTACGGCGAGAGATGGACGAGCCAGATGTAAAAGCTTTCCAAGAGGCCGTCATGGGCGGGCCGAGTACGGGATTTCTTCACGACGGGCTAGCCCTTCTCCACGCCGTCGCCCGGAGACTGGAACTGAAGAAGCCCTTCCACACAACAACGCCCATCTCAGGTTCCGACGGCGGCGGCATTGTCCTCCGATCGCATTTTGACGACCTTGGTTCCGTAGAGCTCCAAAGCGCCACCATGGAGCAGTGGGGACGCGGAGCCGTGTTCTGCCACAACGATCTCACCCCCCGCAACATCATCCTCCGGCCGCGCAACGCCGACGACGGGACTCGGGCGCCCGATTACGAGCTCTCCGCCATCGTTGACTGGGAGCTTTCGGGGTTCTACCCCGCCTCGTACGAGCTGGGCCTTCAGGATACCTACCTCAGCGGCGGCAACCGCCCGGTCTCCTTCTATCTGCTCCTCAAGCGACAGATGGGGGACCTGGTGCCCGTCTCCGCGGCCCAAGTCTCCCTGCTGCAGGCCATGGAAGTCCTGTCCGAGTCCCGGCAGCGAAGGCTGGCGGGGGGCTCCAACATCCCGGCGCACGTTCGCGAGAGATTCATGCAGAGGTTACAATTGCGCCGGCACGAGGATCCTTACATCGGATGGGTACCGAAGAACCAGGGAGTAGCACCGCCTGAGTTCTCCCGCGCGGACGCCCAGAGACTCGAGGACGACGTGGTTGCCGAGATGGTCGCGCGGAGGCGGTCGAAAGTAGCCCGATGACGTGAGGTTTTGGGGTTGGCCGGACGCAAGATGGGTAAATGTTAGAACGAATGGGACACTGCCATACTGGGTGTGTGTATGGAAACCGTACCAACGGGGAGTAAAAGTAAGTCTAAACGCGTCTCGCGTCTGGTTCATTGTGAGCTTGTAAAATTGGCATAACAGTCTCTGCATACATACCTAGGTAGGATGACATCTGTCTATCTACACTGTAAGCCAGTCGTTCGAACCCTGCATCAATTGCATGCATTTCGGAACGCTTTTAGCCCGTATTGCACATATTAGTAAACTCGCATTTATCCGTGTCGCAAAGGTAGGGCGGAGTCGAGGCGGAGTGGCGGTTCTTCCGGAACCGAAGATGTTAATCGGAAGATATCCAAGCGAAGGCATCAGTATGATTTAGGTACCTAAATCTATTTTACGTTTCGCTAATGAATTGCGATCTTCTGTTGAATACTACGTGTTGTGAGTCGAGGACTTGAAACCTGATTTTTGTGGATGCCGGTAGTCAATATGTCGTCATGCGAAAACATACGCTCGGGAAAGACATACATGCAAGACCTAAATCAGAAGAATCGCCCAATCAAAAGACAATGGACGGTTTGGTTGCACTTGAATGACACAGTGGCAGTAACATTTTGTCTTGGCTAGCTATGGAGCAGCAACGAAGCTGTTGGCAGCCAAGCCGCGCGCGCATTGGCGCGATTCCCATGTCTCCGCCAAAATGTCCCTCCTTCCCGTCAAGTTGTCTCTCGCGACATTTCAGAAGCAGGACCTAACGTACAAAGAACCGAGCAAGGGGCAGTTTACAGCTGGCCGGACTTGACGATGGTGGGGCGCTTGCCGTACTTGACGGTACCGCTGGAAGAGCCGGTAGCCTCAAGAGCCTTGACGATGTTAAGGCCGTTCTGGTCAGCAACCTCGCCGAAGACGACGTGGCGGCCGTTGAGCCACGAGGTGACGACGGTGGTGACGAAGAACTGGGAGCCGTTGCTACGAATGGGGGTTAGAGTGGCTTGGATCCAAGGAGCAGAAGCAAAGACTTACGTGTTGGGGCCGGCGTTGGCCATGGAGAGCAGACCGGGCTTGTCGTGCTTCAACGAGAAGTTCTCGTCGGCGAACTTCTCGCCGTAGATGGACTTGCCACCGGTGCCGTTACCACGGGTGAAGTCACCACCCTGGAGCATGAACTCCGGGATGATGCGGTGGAAGGAAGAGCCCTCGTAGCCGAAGCCCTTCTCACCGGTGCAGAGAGCGCGGAAGTTCTCGGCGGTCTTGGGGACAACATCGTAGAAGAGGTTGAAGGTGATGCGGCCGTTCTGGGCTGTAGGCAGAGAGGCTGGTCAGCAGAGCTCGATTGACTTTGAGCGGATGACAGCGAGGGATCAAAAGCTTTTGAGGGGAGGGGGGAGCGGAGGTGCGAATTGACGGCCGCGGGAGACTCTAGCATAACGCCGCGGGCGCGTACAAGGGCACTCGCGATGATTGCTCGATGGAATCCCAATGGCAGACGGAGGGAGAACTTACGCTGAACGGTGGAGGTGGCACGGCCAGAGGCGTCGAGGACGGGGCCCTCCCACTCGATGTCGAAGAAGCTGGAAAACAAGGTTAGTTATTGCGTCATTGAGAGCTCGCGATGGCCATGAGGCCGTCGGCAGAGATGGGAACAACTTACACTTGAGGACCAGGCATGATGTTGGATGCTGAGAAGAATCGAACGGATGGCTTGGTAGATGCAGGAATCACAGTTCGGAGAGGTTGGATGAAGGCAGAAGGTCGAGAAAAGGGCGAGGGTGAAACGGAGGAGCAGGAGAAGGTATGGCGGGGTAGGAGGGGTCGCAAAAGGGTTGGTCTCATTTTTTCAACAGCTGGGTGGAGGGGTTTATTGTTAGCGCCAGAGCTCTCCACTGCGGGTGCCGAACGAGCGAATTGGATACCGAGGATGGGAGGAAAGAGGGGTGAAAAGTCACGTGAAGTGAGCTGTTGCTGAGGTCACTGACGGGGCGGGAAGTACCTGACCAGCATGGATCAAGTATCCGTACCTTATACGACGCGGTGACGGTGACGGAGGGAAGGAGGGCAGGAAGGAGGCGTTGGGGGGGGAGGCGTTGCGGTGGGGGGGGAGAGAGAGAAAGCTCAAAGCAGAGGGTAAACACGAGGGTAGACGAGGGGCAAGGCGACTTCTTTCCGGTGCTGGCTTGGCCTTGGCTGTGACCTTGGTTTTGGGTTCGCCTCAGCCCAGTTGTTGCTGCTGGGCATACTTCCGACCAGTGAGGCCGCAGTGTTCTCTCACCGTATTTAAAAAAGCCGACGACGGGGATGACTTCATCAGGGCAGCAAGTCCCTTCCTCATTTATCACTCCCTCCCTCCCTTCCTCCCCTATTGACCTCAGTCCAGCTGAGGCAATGGAAAAGTCGGAGGAGGGGTGAATGCGTTCGAGCAGCCTGCAATCAGAGCAGCCTGCAATCATTGCCGTTGTCCGGAGCAGAGGAACGGAGAGTGATCCTCTAGTTCGACCGACAGGATGGCGTCGCTGGCTGCTGGCTACTGGCCCGAAGACGCCATGCTCACCGGGATGTAGAACCTGCTGCTGCGCCTGCCACCGGTACCTGGATGAACCCGCAACTCAACAAAGAGAGGCAAATACCTCGGGGCAGCGCAAGCTACAAGAGCCATTGGTAACCCCTCCCGGTGCGGCACGCGCAGGAAAGCAGGCAAATGCACGTCAAAACCCCGAGACCGATGCCCATTGGAGCGACGGCATAAAAAGGGAGGAGGGGACAACAGCATGGCTGGCATAGCTGGCATAGCTGGGGCCGAATCTCGACTCGTCCTTCACCGTGGCCAAGTCACCGTCCCCCACTGGCCCACGTTGTTCCCTGACAGTTCGGAAGCGCGTAGAATCTTTGAGCCAGTGGAAGCGGGGATGGCCGTGGGTGAGCGACGAGCGGATGGCACAGCAGCAACAGCGGTGGACAATGTCATGACAAACGGGTGGACGGCCAATGAGTGCCGACCAGTGATAATGGCACCATCTAGCTGGAGGCCGTGCAGCTTGTGCTTTGCTTGGAGCTATCCAAGTTGCCAGCTAGGCTCAATGGCTAACCATCTCTTTCTGCCTGCCAGGACGGTTGAGCTGCAGTAGTTGGATGGGAAAGCTCCCCTTCCTTTCCTACAGCTCAATTGGCTTGCATACGAGCCGCCTTAGCCGCATAGCGAAAGGTCTTGCAGCTCCGATGACTTTCATGTGGGAAGTACGGGTACGGGGTGAGATGGGCGAGGTGTGTATGTGTGAAGGGGAGCTTTGGTTGTAGGAGGAGAGTGCATGTGAACTAGGACAGTGGTTTTGGGAGTTGGACAGAAAGAACAGCTTCCTACATACCTCGATGAGCAGGATTACACGGTAAAGATGATGATACAGGTACAGAGGAAGAAGAACAGGATGAATGTGATGGATGAAGACCGATCGCTGATGAGAAAGAATCGAGTCGGGCTGGCTTCTCAGGAGAGAAAACTTTTGGTGAGGTCAGGGACTTCCCAAAGGGGGACGGGAGGCCACGGAACGGGGCGGGCGGCCTGACACCACAACCTGAGGAACACATTTTCGCGACGGACGACCAGGGGAGAGCAGGGGAGACCCCATTCAATCAGAGGACAGCTATGACACTCTGTTTCTGACTTGCCACTGCATTGAACATTGAACTTGGGAGTTTCTGTAAGAACTACGGATACTATGGAAAATAATCACATGTAGCGGGTAGTTGAAGTAGAGGAAGAATGCCGAATTCAGTCAAGTTTGTCAGATAAGATGGAAAGCCGCCAGAGGACCATGGTGTCTTTGTTGCAATCCCGTTCAAATACATCCAAGTATTGTTTGCTGTTCTCCTCAGAAACAGCGCCTGTTACAAAGTACGTACCGCTGCCTTCTGGACACCAATCCCAGTCGACCAGGGAAGCTCTTCCCCTTTGCCGCTATTTCTATCTGTACGGATACGTTTCCCCCGCCCCTTGCTACTCGGATATATCACGTGATATTTTCCACGTCCCCTCCTACCTTGGCCAGTCTTATCTTACCTAAGGTAGGTACGGTATACAATACGTACCCCTTGCCGCCGCCGCGCCGTCCGAGGGCCGATTGGATTTGACCTGAGCCTGAGCCTGAAAGTTCCAGGGTGGCCAGGTCGCCGGAGTTGTCCATCATATTATCTTCCTTTGAAACGTCGACAAAGGATCACAGGGATTCCAACTCTGCAATCCGCTCTCCGCTGCCGCGCCTTTGGGCTTCGATCTCGTCTGCTGTCAATTGAACTGATCTCCCATTTCTCTCTGTCAAATCCGCCAAGATGGATTGGAATAACCTCAAGGACACGGTCGCGAGCATGACCCTGTACGACGTCAAAGCTGGCGTCAGGAAGGTCCAAAATGGTAAACCATCAGCCGTTCCAAACTGCAAGGTGCCCGTGATCGCATGCTGACCGCGCCCAGCCGTCATGAACTACACAGAAATGGAGGCCAAGGTCGGTGTTGTCCGTTTCGTCGGCCTTGCCATTGTCCGTCTAACAGCTGCCAGGTCCGAGAGGCGACCAACAACGAACCCTGGGGCGCGTCCTCGTCCCTGATGCAGGAGATCGCCAACGGCACCTTCAACTAGTACCTACCCTCCTCCCCTCCCCAGTCAAGACAACCCTCTCTCCGGCAACGCTGACGGGCTTCCAGCGCGACCCTCAACGAAATCATGCCCATGATCTACCGCCGTTTTACAGAAAAGTCCGCCGAGGAGTGGCGGCAAATCTACAAGGCCCTCCAGCTCCTCGAGTTCCTCATCAAGCACGGCTCCGAACGCGTAATCGATGATGCCCGCGGCCACATCACATTGTTGAAGATGCTGCGCCAGTTCCATTTCATCGACCAGAACGGCAAGGACCAGGGCATTAACGTCCGCAACCGCGCCAAGGAACTGGCTGAGCTCCTCAGCGATGTCGAGCGCATCCGGACGGAGCGCAAGAAGGCGCGAGCCACCAAGAACAAGTACACCGGCGTCGAGGGCGGCATGAGCCTCGGAGGCGGCTTCTCTGGCGGCAGCGGCAGCGGCAGCCGTTATGGCGGGTTCGGAAGCGAGTCGGGTGGTTATGGAGGCTACTCTGGTGGTGTCTATGGCGACGGCGGCGGATTCGGTGGGCAGGAGAGCAACGACTACGGTCGAACGCAGGCACACACCGACAAGTTTGAGGAATACGACGAGTTCGACGATGAACGCCCGGCTGCCAGCTCCTCGACCTCTCGGTCCAAGAGACCCGAGCGAGCGGCAGCCCCCAAGGCCGAGCCGCCCAAGAAGAAGGAGCCCGAAGTGGACCTCTTCTCCTTCGACGACCCGGCGCCCACTTCCGTGCCCGCCCCTGCCTTCGCGCCGACCTCTTCCAGCGGCTCCGGCCTGGGGTCTCTGTCGGCCCCGTCCGCCGCTAACGACGACGACGAGTTTGACGACTTCCAGTCCGCCGCCCCCGTTCCAGGTCCCGCCGCTGCCGCCCCTCTCTCCCCTCCTGTCATGACGGCCAACTCTGCGACGACCTTCGCCGCTCCGCAGCCCGTGTCGGCACCCCAGCAGGCCAACATAGGCAACATGGTCAGCATGTCCTCCATGTCTCCCGCTCCGAGCGCCAACTACTCGGCCTTCAGCACGCCTGCTATTGCCTCTCCCGCGGCACAGGTGAAGCCCAGCGGCTACCAGCCCTCAGGGCCCAATTACTTTGGTTCCGTTCAGACTGCGATCCCCCAGACTACGGGCGGATCCTTCGCATCTACCCCTAGCGCGGCCGCGCCAAAGGCGGCTTCTGCTAAGCCCGGTGCTGCCGGCGGCGACGCTTTCGGCGCTCTGTGGTCGCAGGCCAGCACCGGCGTGAAGAAGACCAGCACGCCGACCGCCGGCCCGGCCCTGGGCCAGCTCGCCAAGGAGAAGAGCAGCGCCGGCATCTGGGGTGCTCCCGCTCCCGCGTCATCGGCATCAAAGCCCGCGGGCGGCGCATCGGCGTCCGGCGGCAACCACGGCCTGGACGATTTGCTTGGCTGAGCCGATGCCATGACAACGAGATGGAGACGACATTCTGGAGACACGGCGGAGTTTTCGCCCTGCCAACACCACCGGCCATATAGTGAGAAGCAACGGATTGGCTGCCGCATGAAGGTAGGAATAAGGGGATGCGTGTGCTGATAGGCTGCTATCCAAGGCGCATCGGCAGGCAAAAAGAAGACTGCAACACATGATCATATAATGAAATTTTCAAGCGAATCACATTTCCAAAGTTTTGCCCCGATGCCATGCTTCCTTCCATCCGCCCACTTCGTGCAATGCAATGTGATATCATCTAGGGCTGTTCGCCGCGTCGACGCGTCTGTTCGGGTGGGAGCTTTGAGCCTGCTCCATGTTTATTCCTCGGGAGTCATAACGATTGCAGGACCTTCGCAGTCCTCTGCGGCCGGCGACGCGGCCCTGATGCGCCCACAATCCGAGGCAAGCCGTGGCCGCGATGAACGGCCTATGGAACAAGGTCCAGGCCGTCGAGCACTCTCTATCGCAGACCTTTGCATGCACGCACACCTCCTACGAGTAAGCGCCAAGGAGATCAGCAGCAACCCGGCCCGCCCGCGGACCAAACTCCGTCGTTCCGCGGCGAGCGGGAGAGGGAATAGTTCAATAGGCTCGAGGAGTCGTGTCGGGCCAGCAACGGCCTCTCAGTATCGGGTCATTGGGCCGTCCTCAACAACAACAACAACAAAAAAAGAGCCTCCTCGAAGCCAAGATATGCGGCCCAGGTCGGCAGCCGCCAGACCAGGTTTCAGGTCCGGTACCTCGCATGGTTCCCGGGGTGGGGGAAGGGCTACCTACCAAAAGCTCGTATGAACAGGCGCCTCAGCCTCCGCCCATTGTCGCATCACCTTCGTTGGGTCGCGTCTATCGGTCGCCGTGGGTACAGGACGTAAGACGAGGCCAGACAGGAGATTCGATCCGGCCCAGGCCAAAGGTTCAAGCCTAGGTGAAGACTCCGGAATGCAGCAGACCCAATCAGGCCCCCCGGGCCGCGGGTATAAAAAAAAACAAAAAACAGACGCGCTGGCCGTCAACTCCTGGGCAGAGAGGGACGATGATGGCATGTCATTGGACGCGCCTATTGACCTCCCTCGCTCGAAGTCCCTCCACCTCGTGTGTTTGCTGTTCAAGGCGAGTCCTGCATTATCCCCAAGAGCCTCCAATCTCCCAGAGCCGTGCGTCGCGTCGCTTGTCCCACCTCCCCGGGGCGGCAGGGGGGGGGGGGCCCACCCGACCGCTAAGCGCCGCGCCGCTACCCCGGCCGGGGACCGTGATTGGTCTGCCCCAGCGGCTGCTCATACCTGGGTAGCCGAACGGGTTTTCTATCCGGGATACTGGGTTGGGAGAGGGGGCCTTGAGACGAACCACCACACTCGCTCAAATCAACTCGTTGGCTCACTCGTTTTCACAGCGGTACATCGGGTCGACGTACTCCATGCAGGAACGGCAAGGTAGCTAGCTTGGTGTGCGCAGAAATGCCCGGGGACGGGAAAAAAAAAGGGCCCAGAACGCGAGGTGCTCGATTTAGCAACACAACCCCCAAAAAGACGATGCATGGCAACCTGAGGTATGGTGGGTGGCTCGTTGTGCCTTGGTATCCGTAGCTAAGAGAAGTTTTGTTTGTGTGGATGATGAGTCGAATCCTCAAGTGAGCTTGAAGGAACTTGGGGGGGGGGGGGGGGGGGGG
>PUHP01000756.1:0-19959 GCA_006783085.1 Colletotrichum shisoi | reverse complement strand
GAGGAGGAGGAGGAGGAGGAGGAGGAGGAGGAGGAGGAGGAGGCGGTGGGAAAGCTTGGGGGGTGTGAAAGTCGCTTTTGCTCTATGATACCAATTTCATTCTTCGGAGGCCGGAAGGAAGGAAGGAAGCAAGCGTTGTGTTTTTTTCGTTATTCTGTTGTCAGGCATCGTCGGCGAGGTCTCACAGATCATGCCGTCCAGGGATGAGTAGAAACCATTTAGATGTATGATATCCCATGGCGTACACAACCATAAAACACACTTGTATTGTAACACCTTATATAAATACCGACTCATGGCCCAGAGAATGACTGATGTGCTTGTCAGAAATCTTGACAATCAATAGTCGAGGTCACATATATTGAACCTATACGCCCCTGTACACCTGGTGCGTGGACCTCGCGGATAGCCCGCTTGACGTCACGTCGAGACCGACTACTCCCTCGTCGACATTCCCGGTCTAGCAAGCAGCTCAATCAAGAAGCGATTGCGTGGGACACGCCTCCAACGTGTCGCGATACTCGTCGACCAAGTCGTCCCACTGCCGGCTGCCCCTGTAGCACTCCCTGAAGCCAGCGCCGCCGCCGGCGCTCCTGCAGACGATGATGTTCCCCTCGCCGTCCCTCCCGCCGTGGGTGAAGTCTCCGTACGCTATGGCCCGGAGCGAAGGCGGGCCCCCGGGTCCGAACGCCCACTCGGCGAGGCGACGGAACCTCGGCCGTAGGTGATGGGCGCCGGTCCCTTGCGAGATACTTACCGCGGGCCGCGACGGCTGCTCTTCCGCCGTGTCAGGGAGGTGATCTCTGTCGTCTTTGTCGTCTTCTTCGTCTTCGTCGTCTTCTTCGTCGTCTTCGTCGCCGCTGCTCGGGCCGTCGGAGCCGTAATGCCTGGTAGAGCGGGCGAACCATACGGATTGGGAATCGGCCAGGGACGAGCCGGGCCTGTAGGCAAGGAAACGCGACTGGCGGATGTGGACGAGTTTCAGGGAAGGCTTAGACTTGAAGGGCCACAGGAAGGATTTCTTTCTCGCGGGCGGGATTAGAAAAAGGAACCTCAGCATTACGGCAGTTTCGAGGATGCAGACTTAGGGGTGGGGGGTGGGGGGGGGTTCGTCCGGCGACGGACTGGATGGTGTCTCTTACCAGTCTGGCCGGCTCGCACGTCGTGCCGATGCTCTCCAAGGCCAAACCGGCGAGGTGGTTCAGCGCTGCCGGGTCCCTTCTCATCTCGCGGGCCGACGACCTCGTCATCCCCATGTCGTGCCCGTCCCGCCAGGGCCAGAAGAAGAACGACCTGGGAATGCGCGGGTGCGACTTGGCACCGAGGCGCTGGTCCGGCGCCCTTCGGCGATGCTCCACGAGGCTCCTCAACGTGTCCGCGTGACCGGACAGGGAGCCCCAGAGGAGCCCCCACACGCCGTCCTCGTGGTCCGGGACCGGCGGGCAGAGGCACACGGACAGCCTCTCGAGCCCCCGGAAGCTGCCCAGGAAGCCGGCCAGGGCGCGGTGGCCCTCGTCGGCGTGGCTCGCCCTCGTCTCGAGGGCGTCGATCTCCAGGCTCCTGAGGCGGATCCTCGTCCCCGGCAGCAGCACCACCTCGTCGAGGAACCCTCCCCACCCGCTGCACTTCCGGAGGGTCATGGATCGCAACGCGCCGACGTCCACGACGCGCGCCGTCGCCGCCGAGACGGGGACGAAGGAGAGGGTCAGCTCTTGAAGGGCCGGCAGGGCGGATAACCTGGACCCGCGGGAGGGGTTCGGCCCCAGGATGGTTGCCAAGTAACTCGCCCTCTCCCACTGGAAGACAATATCATGCTCCTCCTCCTCCTCAGAGTTGTTCTCTTCCTCCAGCAGAGTGCCATTGACTTCTTGAACTTGTCGGCGACCGGCCACCGTCTCCAGTGGCAGTTCGTCGAGCAGCTCGATGCGCGCAAAGTCTAGCTCGAGGCGTCGCAACCGTGGCGCGTTTGACCGGATGGCACTAGAAAGCGCGGGGATGTGCGCAACGTTGGGGGCCTTCCAGCAGAGGCTCGTGAGTTGGTTGAGCGACGAGAGGTCGACGACGGAGCCGGGCAGGTCGGCTTCGCACGTGTAGTCTGTCACCAGCGTGAGGGAACGAGTCGCCGATTGCTTGCGAGAGACAATGCCGTGGGTCCCGAGGATCTCGGCGGGCACGCATGTCCCGATGTCCCAACTGTCATCACGGTCAGCGAGTGAGGTGTGGCTCCCTCCCCCACCCCCGCGGATACGAGAGGGGGGGAGAAGGATAATGGTTGGAGGGCTTGCCTGAAGCTGAGCAGCTGATTGTCCCCGAGCCGTCCCACCAGCGCCTCCGCCTCCCGGGCAAGACGCAGAAACCGCGGGAACTCCTCGTCCGGCCTCTCGAGCGCGTACGCCTCCTCGTCGTCGGGGACGTGCGGATCGCCGTTGTCCAAGTAGTGCGGACACCGCTCACAAGTGACCTTGCCGACTTCGAAGTGGAACCGGAGGTGTTTCGCGGCGCCGAGTGCCCTCTGAGGGCAGTCGGCGCCCCGGATCAGTGAGAGCCGGGCCTCGGTCTCTGGCCGGACCCTCACGGACTCCCAGATGGAGAGCTCGACGCGGTCGTGGATCGCCTTGGACACCAGCGACAGCGACTTGACATCTTTCCCGGGCAGCTGGTCAGGGGTTTAGTCACTGGTCGAGTTTCGGGGGAGGGGGTTGGGTTGTTCAGCCTTGCCTGCTTGATCACAATACTGATGATTTCTATTGGTAGTCGAGTCAACATTGTGACGGGGCATACATAGTTCTTGGTAAACACAAAGCGTTGGGGGTTTAAGCAAACCAGCGCGTGCAGCCCGGTCGGCGCCGGCTTCATCGACGGAGCCGGCTTCCTTTAGTTATTATATGTCTCTCAAGTTGCAGTGAGATTTACCCCGCTTTTGGCTTGATTATAAACAGGCATTGACTGACGGGTTGCCTTGGCATGGGGAGTGTTTATACCTGCCTATAGGATCTCTACATGCTGTGCCGCTCGAGTTGGCTGGGCATCACATCACATGGCTGTGAGACAGACTTACACTCCCTACACTCTGGCCCAGCCTTAAGCCGTCCAACTTCAAGACGACGGTGTTGCATCAGACAGCATGTTATAGATAACAGGTCAAACACCGGGCTCGACAGCTTGGAAGCCAACTTGTACAATTGTAACCGTCATCTGAGCTGGCGGTCGTGGTCCCCTTTGCTCGCTGGCAACTAATATGCGAACTGAATGCGTTCAACTTTATTATTGATTACAACACCATTTAAACCGGACAACTTCCCCTGGCAAGACTGCGCTAGTGTGAGGGAATAGAAGGGAACGTCGGTCCTTGAAAAATGGTATGCAATTTCCATAGATGTCGATAAAGATACACGCACGTGACGATGATTCCTCGTGCAAAAAAAAAAACACATCAGGCATGGATGACCTCTCCCAATCCTAATCTTATCTTATCCTTACGCCCCCCAACTATGCTATACCCAGCTGCATCCAAAAGGCACGCCCCAAAAGCAGTGATTACACAGGCTTGCCACTAAACTCCAAGAACCGTAGTTGAAATCGATTAAGCGTCTTGCACGGGTATCCGCGTGGGGCCGTCCCCGGCGCCATTTCCGAGACTGCTCGGTCTATTAGGTCTGACGACAACGAAGCCTGGTTCCAGGGCCTGCCGTGGCCGAATGACCCGAAACCCTTGCTCTGAGGCACCCGCTTGACCGGTGACCTTTGCCCAGAATCCGGAAGACGAACGGACGGACAGGCGCGGTGCGACCGGTTGGGGCAGTTCTTCCGAAGCCCTCTCCACAGGCGGCGGGCGGGGTACTGTGTAGTAAAGATCCGACTCCCGAAACGAGTAGTCGTTCCATCGTGGGCCGAGCGGGCCGCTGTTGCTGCTGGTGTGCGAGCTTTGCGACGGCGAGCTTGACCCCCCTTCTTCGATGGACTCGGATAGCCGGCTCGGGGACATGGTTGACGTGAAGCGCTGGAGAGATCGATTGTCTATGATGGAAGTAGTCGATGTCGAGACAGTTCTCGGAGGGGTGTAAAGAGAGGAGCCGATGCTGCGGGGATGACCTGCCGATGAGAGGGACGCGCTAGACCGCGGTGGTCGGAAGTACCGACTGGAAGCGTTTGATGGGTTCAGACGCAAGGTGCTGGGAGTGTCTGACCGATACGTCGGCCGCAAGTAACGTGCGTTGGGCTCTTCAACATCGTCTGGTTCTGGGTACGATGTATCAGGCCCTTCAGTTGTGTACATGGAGGACAGGTTTGTTCGCGACACCTCACGTCGATGGAGCTGGCGAAGCCCATAGACCTACATGGCGGCAGAAGTTAGATGAGCCAAAGAGCACGGTAAACGAGAGCTTACATCGGGTTTTGGTGCTGTCCACCAGTTCTTGACAATGGCTTTTAGATCACAAACGGCGGGAACGAAGAAACCGAAGAGAAGCATGCCTCCGTGAACAGCCAGGAGGAGGTATCCGATGGCGCTTTTGACTCCGTTGGCGGCAAGCCCGGGAAGAAACGCAATCAAAAAGGCCAAGCTGCAGAGTCTCATGGTGGCCGCGATGCTTCCCACAGAGAATGTCGAATACGCCTGGAACCCGGCAATGCTGGCGAGCAAAACCAGTTCACAGGCCCCGAGGACAGCCAGCTGCGCTGGACCGGAAATCTGCAAACCGCCAATGGCCGCGCCTCGGACGAAGGTTAGGGCGAAGAGGATAAAAATGAACCGCTCGTCTTGCCGCTGAAAGTCTTCGCAAGGGGACATCTGTCGGTATCGCTTGCTGCTGTCGAAGACGAGAACGCCGAGGCTGCGGGTTGGAATCTGTCGGATAAGCCAAACGAAAGCGGCCATCATGACCACAATGAGCGCGACAGCTAGCGTTGTGTGGTAGACGGGTAGCCATGCGGCGTGATCGAGCTGGTAGAAGGACAGGGCCGTCAAGGGGAACATGAAATACGACAGGATGACGCGCACGACGCGGCTACAGGTCTGGCGTATGCCGCGGACGGGTCGCGACGGCTCGCTGTCCGAGTTGTGGTTCCTGTTGACGAAGCAGAAGACCTCGAAGACCAAGGCGGTGCTCGCTGCTATGACAAGCATGAGGACGACCATGTTGAGCCAGGTGTCCATCGTCATGGGCGCGCCAGCAATCTGGGTCATCAACTCCATGCCGTAAGTGCCGCCGTAGGTACCGTTCAGCACGTAGATCCCATCTTCCACTCTCCCATATACCCGGCCATGGGTGATTGGCCCGTTGACGAAAAGAGACCACCAGTTGAGATGGCTGACAACGGGCTGGTAGAAACCCGGGTACCGCAGACTGAGTCCGCCCGTCAGGAAGATGAACTGCATGTACTGGAGACAGTCCCCGACATTGGGAAGTATGGCCCGGACGGAGCGCGTTCCTTCGCCATCCAGAGTGATTGGGGAGCTGTAGACGGAGCGTACGATCCCGACTAGTAGCACGAAAATGAAAAGGGCCCAGGTCGAGTAAGTGATGGCGGAGGAGGTGGTCGGGCCGAGAGCCGGGGTGATGTTTGCTTCTCGGCAGCTGACCTCTTTTGCGTCGTTTCCTTCGAGGTGGAAAGTGACGTGAAAGGTCGATAACGGGGGGAGATGACCAATATCATCCGTGGCGGAGATGTAGAGGCTGAACGGGCTCACCAGCGGCGCGGTCCATTTCGTAGAATAGTTGAGCCGCTTGCATGTGGTATTTGTCGCAATGCGATATACGGACGACCGCCCGAGCATGTCGATTTCGATGACCGCGGCGGATATGATCCGCGAAAGGTCCTGGCACTCGGCTTCTTCCACCCATCGGCCAAGCCGCAGACTTAAGCGGTTCTCGCGGCCGTCATCCGATGCCACCAGGGTGGCGTCTAGACTCTGGGAACCGAACATGTCGTTCTTAAGTGCCGAGCCGCCGCAGTCGTGATGTTGCACGTACGCCGCCGAGGCACAGTTGACCGCGAGCCATAGCAGCCCAAAGGCTTGCGCGAACATGGCTTGCCTCGGTCGAGACCTCGTCGTCTCGGTCCAGGTAGAGCAAAGTCTAACTGTCTGGTGTGAAGTGGCCAGGGTGGGGTTTGATTGGCCGATCTACCGCCGTGGCTCTGGAGATGGGGGAACCAGAATGCGGCGAACAGCAACATAATCTGACGACTTGAGAGATGGGTTGAGTCCCTTTTTTCGGCTATCGCGGTGGATCCTTGGCATAGCATCGCCCGTTGCATTGCCGAGGAGACTACGGAGTACAGAGTAACGCTCCGCCATCTCGTATCTTTTGCAAGAAAAGGGGGGGTTTGCCATCCGCGATCATCCCTGACTGGCGAATGCACAGCGTCCATATTTGCGGGGGAAGGGGACGACGAGCCCACAAAGGGTTCAACGAAAATCAAGACGGCGGAGCAGCAGGGGGCGACACGACGCTATCTATGCCGAGGAGATGTTGCAAGTCAGGGCATGTTTACTTACACTGGCGACCGATCAGATGAGAGAAGCCCCCCACTGGTGCACCTATGTCAAAACGATGCGAGAGCAAGCTAGGCAAGATGACGTCGTGAAGAATGAGCCACATGTGGAAAAAATGGGTTGGTGGCGGCGGCGGCGGCCACGCTCTTAAGCTGGCAAAGACTTTTGGCATCTGCGCCGATGACGAAGTCGGATCAAGACAGCATGGTAAATCGTCGAAAGAGCATGCCGCAGCTTGGGAGAGGCCATAAGGGATGGCGCACCGGCTCGTTCTAGAATAGAAGCTCTACGGTTTCCCATTCTTTGCCATGTGATAGTAAGCCTCGTGGAGTGCCGGGGTATGAATGCTTTCATCGACAGGATAGAGCCTCGGAAGCCTCCATGTCGAATTAGGGAGAGACGGACCTTGCAGCCTAGAGCAGCAAAGTTACCTAGTTAGAGTCTCATGCGTCATCCTAGCAGGTTTGGCCGGGACATCAGACTATGGGACGGCCTACAAATGGTCTTCGAAGACAAAATTGATGGGAAAAGCTAGGTAGGGTCATTGCCGTGAAGGTTGGTGCCATGAGAGCGGATCCAGTGCCTTCAAGCCAGGTTGCAGTAGAGGTCGGAGCCTGCGCTCCTCAGCAAACGGACGATTGTCGCAAGAGAAGAAATTAGACGCGTCGGAGAGGAGATGACGGGTGGCTACTGCAGGCAAGGGATGGGCCGATGCAGAAGGGATCGAGTCGAGTCGAGTCAAGTCGACAGTCGACAGTCTGCAGGTTGCATTGTTTATTGTTTGTTTGTCCCTGCGTAGATTAAGAAGGAGTCATCAGGCGGCGTGCGGCGAAAGCGCGAACTCACAGGGCGTCGAGGGCCTCGTCGGTGAAGGCGTTTGCGTCTGCGTCTGCGTCTGCGTCTGCGTCTGCGTCTGCGTCTGCGTCTGCGTCTGCGTCTGCGTCAGGGCGAGCTGCAGCGTCGCACGGGCGGCGCGCGTCAAGATGGCGCCGGGGACGGCCAGGGAGGGCCGAAAAAGTGAGTCCAATGTTTGGGTTTGGGATCCATCGGCAGCCCATGGGAAATAAATTAGAAATGAAAAGAAAGAAAAGAACCGTACAGAGGAACGAGAGAGAAGGAATCACAAAGTTGGGACAGCCGCGTACGGAAGGGACAATGTCCGGCGGGAAGGTGCACGCTAGCGGTCGGATGGAAAGACCAAACGGCGGGCGCCCTTCCAGATCCGGTACACGTGGAATTAGGAATCTGGGACGAAAGCTGTATCCAAGGTGCCTAGCTAGGTATCCAACGGAAGACAACGCGGGCTTCCCTGCCATATTTAGGAAACTACATATGCTGACCAACCTACCTAGGTGCTCCTCAGACGTCATATCGCTCCTGCAGACTTCAATAGTCGATGTTAAGGGAAGGAACAACAACTAACCGCATTGCCTCGCCTCCCTTGTCTACGACGTCATTAGGTCTACGCGTCTCCCTACTACCAACCTGCCTGAAATTAGAACGTGGAATCTAGGCTAATTGGCTCATCATTGTTAGAGGGAGAGCCCAGTGTCCCCCTAGGAACACTCACGTCTCAGTTCTTGTATCGTTGTTGTTTTTCGTCCGACGTGCTGTTTTTGGTAGGAGCTGCAAGTGTCAAAGTCATAGTGTAACCTACACTACCTAGAAAAGGTACGTACCTGCAGGCCAATAAGGGCAGGTGCGTGGGTTGAGGGTGGCCCCGCCCGCCCCTCTCGCCTGGGAGGCCGCTTGACTAGATCGGGATAAGCGAGAAAAGCCACCCAATCTCTTCCCCGAGCTATGCTCCCTGTTCAGCCTGTTCGGACCTGCATTTCGAACCCACACCCACCCATCCCATCCTCTCCTGGGCCTCCCTCCACCGAAGGACCGGAGGGCCTTTCTTCGCTTCTTCCACGACTCGGAGCAATTGTCTGTTCTACGCATAGGCAGGCAGGCAGGCAGGCAGGCAGGCATTTCCTTTTTCTTGGCTCGCCCTTGAATACACCCGGCCATGTTTACTTGCTTCTTCCTGTCTTCAATCAGGGCGAGAGCCTGCGAAGATCTCGTTCTGCCGATATTGAAAAGAAGCACGCAGAGAAACATCAGAGAAACATCCGACAATCTACTCGTGGCCACTAGCTAGCCCCCTCGGTTGAATCACCCGGACGGACTCTTCGTTTGTGAGACTCGCATTTCGCACTTGAGCATCGAACTCTCACTCTCACCATCACCATCACCATCACCCACACCCACGTCCCAAGGTCGACCGACGTCGGGTTAGCAGCCCGCAATGTCAACGCCGACGGCCACCACAACAACGGCACAAGCTTCTAGCCGGCGGACGAGGCGTATTTGGCGGCGGTTGGGCTGCACCGGACTGGACTGATCCCAACATCACCGATGGCAACCCGATAGGCTATGCGTTTGAATACACCACATCTCTCTGCTCTGCCCTGGCTGCGGATATAGACAGATCGTTTGCAGACTGCCCTGCTTCAGCTTTTGCCCCATGTTTCGCCACCCGAACATCCCTGGCTCGTCACATGGCCTCCTCCGTGAGTCCTTCCGACTATCTGGAAGCACCATGGCTCCCTCATGGCTCCCATGACCGACACCGACCCAGCGGCCTCCCCTGCCCCATGGTTCACGGCCCTTTGAGCGCAGCCGCCGCGTCCAGCCCCGGTCCACACTCCCTTGGATCCACGGCCTCTGGACCATGTCTCGACACTCTTGCTTCTCTCCATCAACTAACACTCTCCTTGTTGCGATCCCCCCGCTCAGAGCATGCACTGGCCCGGTTCATACTGCAGACTTTCGGACGCTTCCCTGCACTCCCCGAAATCCACCCAGTTGTGCTTTTTCCGCTTTGCCTGAAGTGTCTCTGGCGCCTCCAATATCTCGCCCTAATCAAACTCAGCCTGGGCATGTGCACCATCCCTACGGAACTCGACCCTCGCTACCCTCAATCCCCCTCAATCCAGCCCGCTCGAGGTATGGGTGTGTCGATTGATCCATGCAGAACCATGCAGCCATGCAGTAGCCCCAAGTTCTGCGTCGCCGCCTGCCTACTCGTACGGGCTACCTGACCTACCTTGTCGTTGACCCGCTCTAGCTCGCGCGCGCGCGCGCGCCATGTCTTCTGCCGTCAACCGTCTTGACGAGACGACACGCAGCGGCCCTGCTCGAGTCTGTCGTCGTCGGCTGTCTATTATCTGTTGCCACGCTCTACCGGCCGGCCTATACACTTGGCAATCATTGACTTTGTTTATTATCCGCTCTGCCCCCCCTCAGACCCTGATCATGGTGTCACCAAGTGCTCTGCCGTTCTATCCCTCGCCCAAGCCACTTCTGGGGTTTCCGCCATTGAAGCAGACATTCACTTGTTCACAGCTTCTGTCGTATGATAGCCCAAAATGAGACTTTCTCTCGCGACTCTGGCCTCGCTGCCGGTGCTCGTTGCCTCATTAGCCTCGACCGACTCATACCGCGATGCTGTGAGTTTGGATGCCTTTCCGTCTAGGTTCCGTAGAGTGGCTCGCGCTCCGGGACTTGGCGAGACCTCCGCATGCCAGTTGCTACCGAGCCTTCTTCTACCCAAAACTGTGCTGACCCACGGCTTGCTTCATCTTGGTAGGATCTACCGCAGTCTGGCTATCTTCCGAACCACAACCTGGACCCCAATGTCGCAGGCTCTTCAAGCTTCAAGAACCTATGGACATTCACCTCTCCCAACCCCAGGGAGCTGTGGTTGGCCAAGCCTCTGGTTTACACGCCCGGTGGCCAATCCGAACTCGTCATCACAGCCTCCGAGATGAATGTCGTTCGCGTCTTTGACAGCAAGACGGGAAGGGTATTGCAAGAAAGGACACTGCAACCGCCGTTTGCTTCCATCGACAGCAACTGCGGCGACATTCCCGACTGGATCGGTGTTACCGGCACTCCCATCATCGACCCCGCCACCGACATCATGTATCTCTTCTCCAAAGGCTACAAGGACGGAACAACTTCCGGCACCGCTAACGGAGCCTACAAGATGTACGCCCTCCGGATCCCCAGCCTCGAGGATGTTGCCGGCTTTCCCGTTCTCATCGATGGCATCACTGCCGACAATGATGCTGCTCGTTACTTTGTCGGTGGCGTGGCTCTGCAGCGGCCATCGCTGACGGAGCTCAACGGTCACATCGTTGCGGCCTTTGGCTCTCACTGCGGCCGTTGGAACTACACGGGCTACCTCGTCTCCGTCAGCAAGACCCCGGGCGTCGGTCCCGTCAGCATGTGGGCAACCGAGGCCGCGCCGGGCGCTCCCAAGCCCCAGCCGCTCGACTTGGCCACCGAAACTGGCGGCAAGGCCGGTATCTGGCAGAGCGGCATGGGTCTGCCTACTGTCGGCAACAACATTTACTTCGTCGCCGGCAACGGCCAGGGGCACGTCAATGGCAACGTGCCGGCCAGCGGCAGGCTCCCCATGTCGACGTTGGATGAGTGCATCGTGAAGATGGAGCTGTCGGCAGCCGGCAAACTGACCTTGGTCGATTACTTCCAGCCGTACGACTACATTGGCCTCGACGCCGGCGATCGCGACGTTGGCTCTTCTGGACTGGCCGTTCTTGATGCCAGCGTCTTCAAGGGTGCCGGAGTCAATCGGATCGGTGTCACAGCCGGAAAGAAAGGCCGCACCTATGTGGTCAATGCCGACAACCTCGGCGGTTTCCGGCAGGCCGCAGACGGCGGTGACGGCATCCTGCAGACCATCGAGCTCGGCGGTTCTCTGTATGGCGGATTTGGTAGTTATCCCGCTGAGGGGGGCTACATTTATGCAACAACGGTCGGCGGCAGTCTTGTTGCCTACAAGCTTGGCTTCGACTCCAAGGGCGCCCCTCAGTTCAGTCTCGCCGGAAAGTCGGCATGGATCTCTGCCGGCCGAGTCGGCGTCGGCCAGATGACTGTTACCTCTGACAACGGAAAGATTGGCAGCGGCATTGTAAGATCCGCCTCGCATCCCTCAACTTTGGTCATATGAACTCATCGGCTAATGCAACACCAGGTCTGGATCACCGACGTCAACGCTGGCCTTCAGGCCTTCCGCGCTGTTCCCCAAGACGGCGTCATGGTCCCTCTCAATCTCCCGCAGTCCCAAGGCACCAACAAGTTCCAGCGTCCCGTTTTCGGAGACGGCCGTGTCTTCTTCCACTCCAACAACAACAAGCTTGTTTGTTTCGGAGCCCCCGTCAACTCGGCCGTCAACTGCACCAGCCCAGTCGACTTCGGCTCCCTCGAAATGGGATCTACCGCCAGTGTCAAAGTCAGCTGCAAGGCCAACGTTGCACTCACCCAGCTCGTTGGCTGTTCCGTCTCGGACGCCTCATGGTCGTGTTCCAACTCGACGCTGCCCATGGGCGCCGTGGCCGCGGGCACTTCCTTCTCGCTGGACGTGACATGGGACCTCTCGAACCCTGCCGCCAAGGTCGTTCCCGGGTTCCTCTCCGGCGCGTTGACGCTGTTCATCAGCGCCTCGGCAGACTACGGTTCAAGCACCGTGGTGTCGCTCCGGGGCACTGTTGTCAAACAAGGTGCCTTCCTCAGCGCGACCCCTTCGGACATCGCCTTTGGAAGACTCGTTCAGCGAGATGCCCCTGACGGCTTGACCGGCACGGCTTTGCTGCAGAACGTCGGCAACGGCACGCTGACCTTCACCGGCTTCGCTTGGCAGAGTGATGCTGGCACTTTCACCAATCTCACAGGCGATGGCAACTTGGGTTCCGGCTTTTCATCTTCCAACTTCCCTGCCGTCGGCTCCACCCTCGAGTCTGGTCAAGAGGTGACCGTTCCGTTGCGCTTCTTACAACAAGCCACGGGGTCGTACATGACAAAGGTCGCCATCTGGTCGAACGGCGGCTCGGCCGTCCTCACGCTGAGCGGCTCCGTCAACGATCCGCCCGCTGTTACCTTCGAGCTAGCCGATGGTTCCGGCAACTGGAATGCGCTATCAGACTACAAGGTTGCGTTTGGAGATGTGCTCGCCGGCGCCTTGGTCGACAAGCAGATCCGCGTCTGCAACAAGGGCGGAGCGCCTTTAACAATCACCATTTCTAAGCCCCCCGCGACGCCTCAGTTGTTTGCCCTCAGCCCCAACCATGACCTCACCGAAGGAACCCAGGTTCCGGCCGGCACATGCGCCATTGGCATTGTCGGCGTACACGCCGCCCCTGTCCAACCGAACCACCCATCTCAACCTCTCAGGGCTCTGTGGACTCTCAGCACCGACGGCAACGATCCCATAACGGGCCAAGCCTCTGGGTTGCACAACATTGTTTTCGAAAGCACAGTCGTCAGCAAGCAAGTTGGGCCTCTGCTCACGAACGGAACTGCGCGGTACCAGTGGGTTGGGTGCTTCAAGGACACTACCAACCTGGGCCGCAACCTGCCCAACTCGGTCAACAACGCGGCGCAGCAGAAGACAAACACGCTCCAACAGTGCCAGGCACTCTGTCTTGCCAGGGGCTCCATCCTCTCTGGCGTGCAGTATCATCAGGAATGTTGGTGTGGCACGAACATCAAGAACCCTTCCACCTACACGGACGAGTCCCTCAACCTTTGCACTTTCGACTGCACCGGCGACGACACACAGGCTTGTGGCGGCGACAACGGGCACATGAGTTTGTACGCCGACATTAGCTCCTTCGACATTCAAGGATTTTACCGTTCGCTCAATGCCCCCAGCTCAAGCTCGAGCTCATCGGTGCCCGCGGCGACGAGCACCAGAACCAGCACCAGCACTGGCGCCGCATCCTCTAGCACCATTATCTCGACTGCCTCATCAAGCAGTGCGGATCTGCCATCCTCTTCTGTCGTCAGCAGCACACAGCTTTCGAGTGCTCTGGTCGTCAGCTCGACCTCTTCCAGCTCTGTGGAGTCGAGCATTTTCTCATCAGCCACCACAGCATCATCTCCTTCATCAATTATCTCGACATCTCCTTCATCGACTGCCTTGACCTCTCCTTTTTCGAGCAACATCGATGTCCCTTCGACTCTGTCCAGCAGTGGCACTCCCAGCACGAGCACGATCGCGTCGTCAACTACCACCACTTCGAGTACGGCGTCGTCGTCGAGCCCAACGTCGACGATGGTCATGTCGCCCCTAAACCCCCGGATGCCCGCAGTCATCAGTGAACAGTGGCAATACGCCGGCTGTTTCAAGGATTTGATTAACAGCACACGACTTTTAGGCGAAGCCTTTCTGGCTACCGACGACATGACCCTGGACAAGTGTGCGGCGTTCTGCAGCAAGGGCGCCTACAATGACGGCGCCTTCAACTATTTTGGTGTCGAATATGGCCGCGAGTGCTTCTGCGGCTGGGATGTCAAAGCAGCACAGGCAAGCACGTCGGAGTCGGAATGTTCCTCGCCATGCGCGGGCTCGGCCATTGGTTTGTGCGGAGCCGGAAGCAGGCTTTCTGTCTACAGCAACAAGACCCCTAACCAGATCCCGTCTGCTCCCCAGCATGCCCCGCGAGCGGGCGACTATAAGTTCCTGGGCTGCCAAACCGAGGCCACCAACGGTCGTGCCTTGGGCGGCAAGTCCACGGCCTCGGACACAATGACAGTCGACGGTTGCGCGTCGTTCTGTTCTCTGGGCGGATGGCAGTTGATGGGTGTCGAGTATGGTCGTGAATGTGAGTATAAAACACTCTTCTGTTACTTTTAAACGGCTTTTTCTGATCAGCCCAACAGGTTTCTGTGGCAACTTGACCACTGCCGGATCGATGCCAGCTCCTCTCAAGGATTGCAACATGGTCTGCAAGGGCAACAAAGTAGGCTGCAAAACCCTTGGAGGGCGATATCTAGGCTAACATGTGATGACAGCTTCAATACTGCGGTGCGAGTAGTCGTCTCGACCTCTATCTCTTCTCCCCGCTTGCTCCTAGCGCGTCTTCGAGCGCCGTGGTCTCGACAAGCTCAGCGAGTTCGACAACCTCTAGCTCCTCTTCTGCCGACAGCTCGACCATTTTGACTTCTTCCTCCATTGCCAGCTCCTCAAGCCTGGCCTCGCCGTCCATCTCATCAGTCGCGACATCATCATCGGCGTTGCCGGAATCTTCTACATCGCCAACCATACCGCCACCTGCTTCGGACCCCGCCGTCTCGTCTGTCGTGTCATCGACTAGTGGGGATTCAACGGTCACTTCATCCAGCTCGCCAGCCAGCAGCTTGGCATCATCTGTGCCACCACCGACGTCCTCGTCATCTGCCATTCCGGTGCCTACCGTCCCGGCGTCGACAACAGCAAGCAGCTCGGCCGACACGGCACCAAGCACAACGTCGGGTCCCTCAGCCACAGCCACCAACGGGTACTATTACATCGGCTGCTTCCAGGACACCAACTCAGGCCATGCGCTGCCCGGCTTGTTCGCCAACAACAGCGTGACCCCCGAACTCTGCATCGACTACGCCAACTCCAAGTTCAGCAACTCACCCAGCGCGACGACGAAGATGCCGTACGTCTTCCTCGAGTACCACCACGAATGCTACGGAGGCGGCACCTTCGACTTCAAGGGTGCCGCGGTCACCTCATTGGTCGGAAAGCAGGCTTGCAAGGACTACTGCTACGGCAGCGTCAGCACATTCACGACGAACGGCAAGGCCACGACCACGACTGGCACGGCCAACTACTGCGGCGGTCCCAAGATGTTCGACCTGTACGCGTTGTCAACACCCGTCGCTTTCCCCACAACAGGCGGGCCTCTGGTCACTAGGACAGTGAACTGAGGGCGGTCTCGAGGGAGAAACCCATGATTAATACAATTGCATAGTCACGCATTGAACGGCGCAGCATTTGTTTAATTTTTTATTTTTTTTATTTTTTCCAGTACATACCCCAGCCAGGCATCCCCAAAAATTGGATGTCAAGCAATTACGCGCATACTTAGGCTTCATCTCCACATTCATAATAACAATTCATATAGTCTCATCTTGAATCGTCTCAGTATCTCGTGAGGCTCGTTATTCTCCATCAAGTGAGTGGCATGTTGGAAACTACTGTCGCAGGTCATGTGTGTGTATGTGTGTGTGATGTGGCCTCTTCCTTGACCTACATGGAAAATGAAATTCGGCGTCCTTGCTTTAGACCTTGGCGGCGTCAAAGTTGCGAATCAGATCGTAGTAAAACCTCAGGATCTCCAGGTGTGCGCTGATTTTGATTCTCTCATCAATGGTGTGGGCGTTGATGGTGGCGCCGTTCCGGATGGGCACGAAACGGTAGATGTTGGGCGTGAGGTCTATTTTGACGGTCAGTAAGTTCATCATCCATCCACGCTTCACATGTGCACTCGTTCTCCTGCTGCTTGGACTTACTCAGGTAATGCCTCGTGTCGGTGTTGCCGGTCATGAGTTCGCCGACGGGTACGACTTTGCCTCCGTCGAAGGCGAAGCTGGACTGCAGCGTGCCGGAAAAGAGATCCCAGATGGGACCCTTGGTCGGCGACAGGGGCGCGGGCAGCGTCGCCTGGGTGCGGCTCAGGTACAAGGTGCCGTTGTAGTCGACGTCGTACAGGGGCTTCACGGCGTCGTAGTGCTTCTCGATGCGCCCGAGGTCGCTCGTCGCGTGCCGCCGCGCGTACTCCTTGTAGTCGTCGTCGCCCTCGAAGGCCTTGACGGTGATGCCGTACTCCTCGGCGATGCCGCTGACGTAGGCGACGACGTTGTGCTGGATCTCGGGGACGCTGTTCTGCGGGGCGACGCGGTAGTTGACGCCGACGCGGATCTTCTCGGGCATGGCGTTGATCTTCTGGCCGGCCTGGAAGTAGTCGACGCTCTGGGAGGTCTGCAGGCGGTAGTGCGTCGAGGTCGCCGCTCTCGAGCAACTCGGTCACGCGCGGCTGGGCGTCGGGCGAGTAGCGGGCCTGGCAGACCATGTGCTCGTAGAGGGGCGAGGCGGTGGTGAGCTTGGGGCTGTAGGGGCGGGACTCGAGGGCGACGACCATCTCGGAGACGATGCCGATGCCGGTGTGGGGGAAGGGGACGGACGAGTGGCCGCCGGTGACGTGCAGGTCGAGCCAGATGTCGACGTGGCCCTTTTCGGTGACGGCGGGCAGGGCGTAAAGGGTGCGACCGTCGTCGAGGAGCTGCAGGCCCATGCCGCCCTCGTCGAGGACAAGGGCCATGCTGTCGTTGCCCCAGAGGCGCTGGAGGTGGAGGGCGATGTGGCCCGCGCCGCGGGCGCCGGAGCACTCTTCGTCGAAGCCAGAGGCGAGGATGATGGTGCGGGTCGGGGCCCACTGACCGCCGCCGCCGCTGCCGGCGGAGGAGGAGGAGGAGGAGGAGGAGGAGGAGGAGGAGGAGGCGCTCCCCGGGGCCGCCGGCTGGGAGAGGAGGGTCTCGAGAGCGGAGAGGAGGGCGGTGAAGGAGTTCTTGTCGTCCGAGACGCCGCGGCCCCACATCCACTCGCCGTCGAAGTGGGCGGAGAAGGGCGGGTAGGTCCAGGTGGCGGCGTCGGCGACGGGGACGACGTCCTGGTGGGCGGCGAGGAGGATGGGCTTGAGGGAGGGGTCGGTGCCGCGGAGGGTGTATACGAGGCCGAAGGTGTTTACCTTGACGAGCTCTGCGCGGGCGTGGCTGGGGCGAGGGTTGTGTTAGTAGTTTCTTTGGACCGGAGGCCGGAGGGTGGAGGGTGGAGGGTGGAGGACGAGGACGAGGATGGTGATGATGATGATGATGATGATGATAATGGGAAATGGGGGAATGGTAAAAGGATGAGGAGGAGGACGAGGAGACTTACAAGACCGGGTACGTCTTCTTCAGGACGTCGTGCAGGTCGTAAAAGACGCGCCAGCGGTCATCCTTGTCAAAGTCGCCGAGGTCGTCGTAGCAGATGGAGGGCACGCGGACGAGGGCGGCGTGGCGCTCGACCTGCTTGCGGACGGCGTCCGGGGAGGAGAAGAGGTCGGCGGCGGAGGGGAGGCCGTCGGAGGGGTTCACGGGGGGCGGGAGATCGCATTTGAAGTCGGAGGCGGCGTCCACGATGGGGCGTTGCCGCAGCTGCTCGTTATCGGTGTAGAAGGGGGAGGCGGCGGATGAGAGGGGGGAGGAGTTTTGGGCTGAGCTGGGCTGAGCTGGGCTGGGCTGGGCTGGGCCGGGCTGCCGGGCTTCAATTGGGAGAGGGGGGCGGGGGTTGTGAAGCTATTCGGACTGGACCGTTCAGCCTTTCGTTCTCAATGGCCAAGGCAAGGAGAAACGAGAGGAGAGGAAGAAAGGGTCACGCGAGAAAGAGAGAGGAGGGAAAGGAAAGGAGGGAAAGCTTTGGCCGGTCACCAAAGGAAGACGTCATTTGTTTTGTATGTGTGCGCGGCGGCGGCGGTCGCGCGCGTTCACACACGATACGAAATACTGGTCCCGGCATTGCGTGATGGCTTCCCGGCTGCCGTTCACCGGGGGCGGGGATGGGGAGGGGGAGGGGGGATTGGTTGGTCGTTTTTTTGTTCAACTGAGAGGGTCCCATTGGGGTGTAAGATGCATGGAGGGAGGAGGAGGAGGATGAAGATCCTCCCCGCCGGCCGAGATAGGAGCGCTTGGTTCCATTGTCGAGAGAGAGAGAGAGAGAGAGAGAGAGAGAGAGGGCGGACAGCAATGGCGTTGATGACGGGTTCTCTGCATCCCTCGCTGTCTATCTCTCTCTTCCCTCCTGTCGCTTTGCCGACGCCGTGTTTCGGAGTCGGGTGGAAGGGGAGGTGGGGGCGGTGCTGCTGCTGGCCGGTGCCGATGCGGAGATTGGAAAGGCGAGCGGTCTCTTTGGGGGAAGTGAAGAGTGAGGAGTGAGGAGGAGGGCCGGCGATGTGATGGATGTGTAAGCAAGCAACAGTCTGGGATTGGGGAGATGGCGATGAGAGAGGAAGAGAGAGAGAGAGGATATGGCATCGTCGGACGGGCGCCGCGGGAAACTCGTCGTCCACCTTCCTATCCGGGGTATCGACATGGAAGGGCGACATGTGATTGGGGGGGCGGTGTGAGGTGATGCGTCGGGCATCGTCCGGTCGAGGGGAGGGGGGAGGGAGGGTTGCATCGTCGGCATATTCTTGGCGGTTGCTGATTGGCGATAGGACGTTGGGGGTTGATGAGAATGATAAGGCCCCGGGGCGATATCGACCATGACGGGACTGGTTTCGCGGCGGCCTGTATCCGTATGGTTGAATGAATAGATATACGAATACATCATGAGGAGTGATTCTCGGCGGACGTCCGCGGCGCAGAGTCCGGAATCCCGGTCCCCGGAAGCGCCGGTTTCGGCACGGGGGTGGCCCCGGGCAGATACGGCGGTAGGACGCAGGGACGCCGTTGCTTTAGTTGCGGCTGTCTTATCGGGAGGTTTCCCTTTACAGTCTGGCGCTTTTCCCCCATGTCTCAACCGCCGGTTGTTTATCCGATGCAATGGCATCATCGTGCGGACGACTCGTGAACCCGCGATGGTATGTCAAATCCACCCAACATGAAACGGAATTAATCAACCCGAGGAACATTCGCACCCTTTTCCCAATGCTTCACTCTCAGAACCCAATCGCAAAATCGTTTTTTTTTCATCGCCCGACGAAAGATGCGCGATCACCTTACAACGCACGATATCAAAGAGCAGTTTGCATTAGAGCGTTGAATAGGACACAGCAGCAACACTTGCTTGTCTTCATTGCACGCCGACTATCCGTATTGCATGGTTGACTTACCCATGTAACGTAAAGTACTCAGTCACGAGCAAAAAAAACAGCAACAGCAAAGATGGTTTCGAACGTCCAAAATCAGAGGTACCAGCAACTGCGACAAAAAGGGCAAAAGCACAAAAAGAATCGACGTTGGCCTGATTCGAACAGACGCTCCCGAAGGAACAAGATTTCTAGTCTTGCGCATTAGACCACTCTGCCACAACGCCGGATGAACCCTGTTGCGGTGAACTGGGATGTGGGGATGCTGATTATCGGGCGGTTCTGGATTCAAGACCCTGACGCGCCCCAGCCGGCCATCTTTCCACCTATCCTTCATTTCTTCTTCGTGAAGAAGACGGACGGACGGACGGACGGTCCATTCTCTATCGAAGCTTGGATGCCAGGTAATGAAAACTTCTCTTGAAAACTTGTACAGAGTACGTGCTTCTGGATCTGGATCGCGATCGTCTCCGTCCGGTCCGCGCTTCCGTGGGTGCCGAGGATCTGGGGGTCCGTCCGATGTCCCCCCGCCGCCCGATGCGTTTGTCGCCCCAGACGGCTGTCGACTCGTTCCGGTTGCACGATACGAAACCGGGCAGGCAGCAGCAGGCAAGTCTACGATTGTCGTAGGGCTGCGCCAGCTGACCCAAGAGGGGACGAGTAGAGCCTGTAGAGGTGTGTTCCATCGCCGATGCGTGAAGGGGATGCCTGCCCGGCCGATTTTGATTTTTTTTTTTGATTTTTTTTTTTTTTTTTTTTTTTTTTTTTTTTTTTTTT
>PUHP01000755.1:0-19972 GCA_006783085.1 Colletotrichum shisoi | reverse complement strand
ATACTACTTAGACTACCTTTAACTACCCCCTTACCTATTTTAGAAAGTATTACATAATAAAAGTAAAGCTATTAATAAAGGTAACGCAATGTACTACTACATTCCTACTCTTAATTACACTCTTTTATTAATTACATAAGCACCTAAGGGATTACTTTTAAAGGGCTATTGTGCATTAGTATAAAGGATTTAATTACTTAATTACTTAAACAATTAGGGGGTATGTTATAGGAATATCCTTGTACATTAGAAGCTCCCTAAATTAGTCCTGTCACGTGCTCCTTTACGTGCCTACATGTATATAACTAGTAGCATTTCGTTCCCTTCCTTATTTCTAGAATTAAGCATCTTTCTCCTATATTCTCCTATGCCTTACTGTGTGCTCTAACTCGTGACAAAAGAAGCGTGCTCGCGCCGTTGGTATTGCGCGAGCAATCCATTTTCTACACGTGTAGGGGACTGACCACTGGCGGTAAGGGGGGGGGAGGCGGCTCATTGGTACGGCTATATTCTCCAGTCCCCCCGCAACTGCAGGACAGTGCCTCATGTACGTCCTTAAAACTCCTCGGATGCCCTCTGCAAGCCATGGTAATGGAAACAGTCTGTAGAGCTGAGAAGCTGATAATGTCGACGAAGTTGAATGCATCAGCTTTGGTTTCTTTACGGGGTTTGTTTACTGCTAATGGTTTTTGACATGGTTGAATACCGAGGCTTGATGAGTGTGGCTCAGCTTAATATCTCAAAACCTCCCACCAAACTGGGCTATCCTTTAGTGTACTTATGAAGCCAAGAACTTTGTAGACCTGAAGTCAAGGCCAAGCGAAAAGTTCATGTCTTGAAGCCATGCCCAGCTTTCTGTATTTCGGAGACATCGTCGTTCCCTTCTTCTCAGCTATTGGCTGGGGTTCGATGGCTTTCGACTACGATCACTGGCCCATCAAGCGCAGTTCTGCTACCCTTAGATACGTTTCCCGTGTTACGTGGGTGCGTCAAGAAATTTGGAGGTGTTCCTTGCTGGCCGAGGCCTATCTTGAGTGCCAAGAACGATCGGATCAACAAAATAGAGGGCTCTGGGATATTTGGCCATTTGCGATCCAATTGCGTGTTGTTTTCTACACATGGTGTTCTATATTAAACAGCAGTAGTCGTTAATTTTAGACTGTGGAACAGGTGCTTAAATGTGGACACGCTGCACCATTCAAGATCTCCAAGCTTTGGTTTATCCCACTGTTTGAACTAGCAGCTCAATGTCCTACCAACGTGTCTTTGTGTACCAAGTAGTCTGTAGTCATACTGTTTCATTAGAATATTCTTTTCTTCAATCGATATCAAGGTCTCTTGGCTTCAATACAGCCAGAAACATTCCGAGGTTCACACTTACTGTTGCGCTTGCGAGTTTTGTGGCTTGGTTTTACGCCACAACTGTCTACCGTTAACGTTTGTGTTGGAGGAGCGCTCAACAACCAACAGTGCACGAGACAAGAAGACAATATGGTGACGTAAATTGACCACCGAGGATTAAGCTTCAGAAAATCGGGAAAGCGAGACAATCCGTTGTCTTTTTGTGTCAAGTTTCAGCCTGAGACGCATAATGAACCGAGGTTCGTCGGGCGTGTCAACGGGGCGTCGCTCATGCGGCGTGGGAATGGTGGCGGCACGGCACTTAGCCGAGGGACATCGGCTGCGTGTCTCGACATCTCGGCAGTCGGGATCGGCGCCGAACATGTCCGATCATCGGCGGCGCTGGCGCAGCAAGACTTATAGTGGGCCATTTCGTGAAGCAGGGATCCCCAAAGCACGTCTCTACGTGGAATTGACGGAATTGACGCGTGAAGCAGTGGGTTACGACTAGCCTGATGTGGTAATTACCGAGGCACTGCCCATCTAAGCATCATAGCGAGGTCCTCCGAGTCGGGAGACTAAACCTTGATTCCCATCTGGACAACGCACAGTTGAAGAACGGTATCCTACAAAACCCTCCCCCCCTTCAATCCGCGATACCTCCGATTACCCAGGAGATCTTCCCCAGTCCGATTCCCCCCCCTTTACCCCAGCCTCCACCTCCGCACTAGACCAACAAGATGCCGAATACCCCGGATTGGGTCAAGGCCCTGCAGCCGTCCGGCCCTCAGGGCACCGAGCTCCTCGCTCAGGAGAGAGCCAAGTCCAACCTCGACGTCGATCAGCTCGCGACCTTCATGTTCACAAAGGAGGCTCTCCAGCGCAGCGAGACGATACTGAACATCCTCAAGAAGGACCCCGTCTTCGACAAGACGCAGAACTACTTCCGCGGCCGGGAAGGCCGCATCGAGGCGGCGCTGGCAAGGGGCAAGAGGCTCTTCCAGCTGACCAAGGAGCACAACTGGTCCGACGAGGACTACCAGGTCGCCAACGACCTCATCGCCGAGCCGACGCCCTACGGGCTCCACGCGAGTATGTTCCTCGTCACGCTGCGCGAGCAGGGCACCCTGGAGCAGCACAAGCTCTTCCTCGAGCCTGCGGAGAACTACGAGATCCTTGGGTGCTACGCCCAGACCGAACTCGGCCACGGCTCCAACGTGCGTGGCCTGGAGACGACGGCGACGTGGGACCCGTCCGACAAGACCTTCGTCCTGCACTCCCCGCATCTGACCGCCTCCAAGTGGTGGATCGGTTCCTTGGGCAAGACGGCCACCCACGCCGTCGTCATGGCCCAGCTGATCCTCAACGGCAAGAAGATCGGCCCGCACCCCTTCGTCGTGCCCATCCGCGACAAGAAGACCCACGAGCCTCTCCCGAACGTGCACGTCGGCGACATCGGACCCAAGTTCGGCTACAACACCATGGACAACGGCTTCCTGCTCCTGAACCAGGTCAAGATCCCGCACAACCACATGCTCGCCCGCTTCTCGTCCATCGACCCGAACACGAGCAAGTACAGCAGGCCGGCCAACCCCTCGCTGATCTACGGCACCCTGACGTGGGTGCGATCCAACATCGTTCTCCAGTCTGGCTCCGTCCTCGCCAAGGGCGTCACCATCGCCACCCGCTACTGCGCCGTCCGCCGCCAGTTCCAGGACCGCGACGCGCCGGCCAACGAGCCGGGCGAGAACCAGGTGCTCAACTACACCATGGTGCAGATCCGCCTGCTGCCCCTGCTGGCCGCGACCTTCGCCCTGCACTTCACCGGCCGCGGCATGATCAACCTGTACAACGAGAACAAGAAGCGCACCAGCAACGTCGGCAAGCCCAGCGACGGGAACCGCAACCCCGGCCCCGAGGAGCTGAACCCCGGCACCGACCTGCTCGCCGACCTGCACGCCACCTCGTGCGCCCTCAAGGCCTACGGCTCGACCGTCGCCGGCGAGGGGCTCGAGGTCTGCCGGCGCGCCTGCGGCGGCCACGGCTACTCCTCCTTCAGCGGCATCGGCTCGTGGTACGCCGACTACCTGCCGACCCTGACGTGGGAGGGCGACAACTACATGCTCACCCAGCAGGTGTCCCGCTACCTCCTTAAGTCGGCGCGCTCCGTCCTCGGGGGGAACCACGGCAGCAACGACACGACGCGCATCCTCTCCGAGTTCCTCCGCCGCCGCGACATCGGCGCCGCCTTCGACGTCCTCGGCTCCGACGAGGACCTCGTCGCCGCCTTCGCCTGGCGCGTGTCCTTCCTGACCTTCGAGGCCCTCCGCCACCGCGACGAGGACAAGCAGTCGTGGAACAGCCTGCTCGTCGACTTCTGGCGCCTCAGCACCGCCCACGCCCAGTACATGGTCGTCAAGAACTTCCACCAGGCCCTCAACGACCGCGCCACGACCGACCGGCTCGACGCCGCCACCGTCGCCCTGCTGCACAGGCTCTTCCGCCTGTACGCCCTCCACACGCTCGAGCAGGAGGCCAGCGAGTTCTACAGCTCCGCCGCCGTCACCGTCCGCCAGATCACCCTCGCCCGGACCAAGGCCGTCATGACCCTGCTGGACGAGATCCGCCCCCACGCCGTGCGCCTCGTCGACGCGTGGAAGTTTGACGACTGGGCGCTCGACAGCAGCCTGGGCCGCCACGACGGCAAGGTCTACGAGGACACGTTCAAGCGCGCCAGCGAGGACAACCCGCTCAACAGCGTCGTCTTCGACCCGTACCCCGACAGCAAGGTGCTGTTCAAGAAGGACGAGCGGAAGGACCTGAGAAGCAAGTTGTGAAAATGGGAATTTTCCTCCCGCAGATATAAGACTACGGATCACATAAGGGATTAGAGTAGACTTTACCTTTTTTTTTTTTTTCATTTATCGATCGTTTGTAGAATTACTAAGCGCAATGCAAATAGAACGACGACAAGGAGGCGTTATCGTCACCAGTCCAACTGCTAGTCTACTACCCAGTTAGTGCAAAACCCCTTTTTCGCTTCGTTGTCTGTTGCCGCTTTCTTGGTGGCCGCCGGCCTTACCAGTTCCGGAATAAAAGCTGGCTTGAGCCTAGGCGACGCCACACATCGTTGGGTGCAGCGTTGAATGATCGTCGCCGACTAAGCGCAGAGAAGGCTTGACACCCTCACTATTTTCCCGTCTTCTCGGAAACCCTTGCGCCGCATGTGGTTAGAAAAGAGATGCAATCGCGGCTGCATCGTGTGCTCTGACTGTTTGCAGATACCGTTCCAACTGAGCTAAATAGACAACATCACCCGCAGGATCTATCTCTCTCGCTCTCTTTCTATCTCTCCCGCTCTCTTTCTATCTCTCCCGCTCTCTTTCTATCTCTCTCTCTCTCTCTCTCTCTCCCCCCGCGATCTTGTGACACAATAGAAAAGTTTCTCTTCTAGCCACATTCTCGAGTCCACCAAAGATACCATCTGCTGAACGTCCAACGCATTTTAGGGCTGCGGAAATAGTCTACTCAGAGATGGATATGCCTGGCCCATCAGCGGCTGCGGTTATTGTACGGTCCCTTACTAGCCACCTCCCCATCATCACGTATTCGCAATGTTGATTCTGAAGTATACTCCCAGCCTTTTTTCTCCAGAGGCTAATATCTACAGGCAACCGAGTTCACCCTGATTGGGATCGCGGCCGCCATGATCGGCGCTCGAATCTACTTGCGCCTGGTCATTCAAGACCTCCCACTCATCGCGAGTGACATTCTTGTGTGTACTGCATGGACTACTTCTGTAGTATCTGCTTCCTTCGACATTGTCTTTCACAAGCTCGGGGTGCTGCGTCCGTATGTCTCCTATACCCTAGAGGGCTTCCGAGGCACCCCTGAGGAGGTTGAGTTTGTTTGGAAGGTAAGCACTGAACCACGCTGGAGGAGTCGCAGCAGAATGCCGTGGTACAAGAGGGAGAGTCGTATAATGAGCTCGATGACTGGCTAACCTCCCGGGACAGTTGCAATGGGGCGGACAGTTCCCCTTCTTCACGGCGTTCTACCTGTGCAAGGCGACGCTATTGACACTATACGCTCATTTTTTCCCCGCCTTCATGCAGACGCGGCGAAAGATCCTATGGGGAACGATGGCGTTCTGCGGCTGCGCATACCTCACCACCATACTCACAATGTTGACAATCTGCAGACCGATAGAAGGAAACTGGTAAGGCTTTCTGTTTCGTGGCGCGCCGCACCCTCTTGAGGAACAAGCTCCATCTGACTATGACAAGGTCCTCCGATCCCGCGGTTGCATGCTCTCCGATTGTATTCGCCCAGGTGTTCTATGTCGGATGGGCTCTGAACTTTGCTGGGGATCTCATGAGTACGTCCCGCTTCGCCCATCTGGGAGAGAAGACCGTTTACTGACAACGGCCCCTAAGTATTTTGTCTCCCGTTTCTTGTGTTATACCGGCTGCAACTGAAGCGGGCAGTCAAAATCAGCGTTTACTGTGTTTTCCTCCTGGGAGTCATCAACTTGGCCTTCTCTTTGACACGCTTTCTGCAAATCCAGTTGGCAGTGGGACCGTCATCTTTTCGATCTTTTACACTCATCGGTAAGTCTATGCTCTGGATTTATCCGGCGTTCTCCTGTTGACAAAGGCTTTCCTATCTTCCACCACTCCTCTCTCATTATCTCCGACCCTCCGGACAACCCTCGTCTTTTCTCATCGCGTGTGGAGGCAAGTGAGAGAAGGACTAGATCCTTCGGAAACTAGGGTTTCGCCGGCTAACGAGACGATGGCAGAGTTGTGGAGTATCCTTGACCTGCAAACCGGCCTGGTCATTGCCTGCATACCACCGCTGCGGCCATATCTATCGCATACGCGGACGATGTGGCCCTTTCGGTTGGCGAACAAGACCCCCAAGGAATCCGAGAACCGCTCGGAACTCTCCGAGGTTCCTCAACATCACGACCGGTCAAGACCGCGACGTGAGGAACCCAGCAACATGGAATCGGTCGACGATTTGCATGATTTGGAGGGTCGATCTGTGAGCGAGAGGGACTTGGACGCTGAATCTTCCGCATTGGCAAGTCCCAAGTCGCCAATGTCGGAAGTGAGGTAAACCACTCGCTGTGCCCCCCCTCCCCTACTCAAATTTTACAATTTCCGAGAACAGACGACAGAATTCTGGGGCATTTCATAGAGGCGCAAGATTGTTGCCAAGTTCAAATTGCAGTAAATCGACCTTTCACGTCGAAGTCGCAGAACCACGATGCAACTTCTGTGATATTACAGGGCGCGGATCAGGCCCACCATCGACTCGCGGATGACCGAGATATGCACCACAATGCATCATGTCCATCAAAACTCTACTCCGTTAGCGCTTGATTGTCGGGTTATGGATCCCAGCTTCAATTATTGCGGCGGCCAGTGAACTTGCGCTTTCTCAACACGGCGATGTGATGCCAAAGATGCAAATCGAGTAGTGCCGTCCGAGTGGCTATCGGGTTGACCAGACCTTTTACTTTGGTAGAGGAACAATGGGGCGCTGGACAGGTGGCTCTCATCAGTACATAGGCACCTATAGATGCCTTACTTGCCACCTCAAGATGCGCTAAACATCGTTCTGAAAGCTGAGGGGGAGCAACGAACCGGACACCCACATTGTAAAAGGGCTTTTTAGAGAGTATGCTGCGTTCAAGGCTGGGTGGTTCGCACGTGGTTATCTACCTAGGTACGAGAAAGTCTAGAACCTTCCTTCCCGGTTCCGTCACTGAACACGCTAGAATGCAGCCACACGACACTTGTACATTATCTTATGACCCACCCTATCACGATTACCTACTCAGAAGTGAAGATTCCCTATTTGGAAAAAAATTGGAGCAACAAGAAGCGAGCCCTCTTCAGTGGGCCAGTGAGGGATGAGAGAGTGTGTTGGTGGACTGCGCGTGAGTGAGTCTTGGCGCGGCACGATTTACCACATTCGGTGGACAGCTGGAAATCAATCTAAGTCATGCGAGAGCTGCCCGCCATGTCGACATAAAAGACCGGACAGCCCAGCAATAGAAGAGGTGGCAGTAACACGGTGATACCGCAACTTCTTCAATCATCACCAGTAACCAGCAAAGACAGTCGATCTCGGCCATTCTTTATCCATTTCCATGCACCAAGCCCCGTTTATCCCCTTTTGAAAGACTGTCTCCTGCTTCAACACGGCCATGGCTTTACCAACCGACGTTGTTGTGGCCATCATCTTTGGGATGTCGGGCTTGGCCGTGGCCCTCGCCGCCGCTGTTTTCGGATACATGGCCGTCCTGGAGGCCCGTCGACGAAATGCTGTCCTCGAACGAGATATCGCAGTTGAAACCGGTTCTAGCCTTGTAGTAGTTGGCAATACTGTCTCCAGCGGCCTTGGTCACATTTCAAGCGCCGTCTCAGACTCGAGCGGGCATGTTTCCTCGCAGTCGCAGTTGTGTAAGTCATTCAGAGTGGTACTGTACATATGTTGTTCAGCGGACCTGCGCTAAGCCGGCACCAGCTGCCCCACTGCCAAATCGCCCAGGGACACCTGCACGGCAGCACCCGCCCCGGGTTATCACGCCCGTCGCTGTGACGTCACCCACGTCACCCCCGTCGAGCTCTCCCATCAAGCTTGGCCCTCCCTTGCCAATTCCGCAACCTGCACAACACTTCTGTCGGTCACAGCAAACCTGACAATCAAACTCTATTCGCATCGACATCGATATCGACGTCGCAAGGGCCGTCCGTCGCCCGCTCGTCAAGATGCAAATCCGCAGCACCTCCATCTCGTCCTCGATCCTCGCCGCCATCTCGGGTGACTCCAGCAACCCCGACAAGCCAAGCCTGCAGAAACGCATCTTCCGCGTCTTGGCTTCGTTCCTCTCCGTCTTCCACCTGCCCCTAGCCCGCTATCACGCCGCCGACTTTCTCGAGCTTCGTCACAATGTCTGGAAGCTGGACGAGCAGGAGTACACCACCTCGTTCCGGCTCGCCCAGAAGGCCGCCAAAGGCAAGGGCCGCGAGTCCGACCTCAAGCCCGTCGGCGACCTGGGCTACAGCGGCTCGACCTTCTTCACGACGGCCGACGGCAAATTCCTTGTCAAGTCGCTACCCCGCCGCTTCGAGCACGAGTTCTTCACCCACGATCTCTTCGACGCCTACATCGCCCACATGAAGAAGCACCCCCACAGTCTGCTCGTGCGCATCACCGACATGGTCTACACCTCAATCGCCACGCTCGGCGGCATCTTGGGCACAGCACCGACCCATCACATTATCATGGAGAACCTGCTATACGGCAAGTCGGAGGAGGAGACGAGCCACAGAAAGAAGCAGTGGGAGACGTACGACCTCAAGCCGAATGACTACTTCTTCCCTGAGAGAGACATCGCCAACGGCCACCTGGCACCGGAGAGCGTCAAGGAGAGGCTGATTGACGAGTTCGACGACAAGGTCCGCGTCACGCCCGCGCAGAAAAAGGAGCTGCTTGACCTCCTTGAAGCAGACACCCGCGTGCTTGCCGACAACAACGCCGTCGACTACTCGCTCTTCATGGTCCGCTACCCGGGCCCCAACGTCCTGGACGAGGCCCGCAGCGTGCCCACCATCCAGTCCGACGCCAACGAGTGGCGCACCGGCCTCACCGACGTCGACGGCAACTGGACCTACCGCATCATCGTCCTCGACTTCTTCTGGGCCAAGCACAAGTTCCGCGCCAGGGCCATGACGGGGCTCGTCAAGTCGTATAACATCTTTGCCGGCCACGGCCCCATGAGTATCACGGCCAATCCCGCAGAGTATCGTGAGCGGTTCCTCAACATGGTCCGAGACTTTGTTATTGAGGCGTGAGATGCGAGGCATGTAAGCGGTGGGCGCTGGGCGAAACGTTTTTTTTTTCTTTTTTCTTTTTTCGTTGGCTCCTTATCCTCTTCAAATCTTGTCCTTTTTCTGTTTCTTTTTTCTTCCTTCTGTTTTTAAGCGCGGCGTTTATGACGGGATGCACACGTACCATACCCCATGAATCGTTTTTAGCAACAGTGTCTTCTCTTCCATCGAGATACCATGAAAAAAGTTCTTGTCTTCTCTCTCTCGCCATTGGCGCTCCACTTTTGAGACCGCGATTTGTGATCGTCCCCGACGTTAAATCCGTCGCTCGATGCCAATTGCGCAAGCAAGCAGCCTGTAAGACAATTCCGACAAAACAGAACAAAAACATGACAGAAGAGAACGTCGATCGAAGATCAACCTGAACTGCCCAGAGGCGGATTCGAACCGCCGTCAACACGGATCGCTGTATAGAAGAACCACAACGTATCATCCTAACCAACTAGACGATCTGGGCCAATTTCGTACTTGCAATTTTTCGACACCCACGGTCCACATGATCCGCACTCACGATCGTCGTGGGTCCTCAAGACGACACTTTTGCTCGCAGCTGCGGTCGGCGGCCCAGGATTGATGCTGTTGCATTGCCTTCGTAACTTCCTGCTCTTGCATACTCCACAGCGCATATTCCGCTTAGTCTTGCAGGACTTCCATTTCGCTCCTCCCCACAGCCTGTGAGAGACTTATAGGCAGAGCACCCAGGCACTCAGACACTCGCCAAAAAATCTTGAAGAAGCTGGCTCGCTTTCGTCAACCTTGCACGTAAGCCTCCGTCGCCCTCTTACAAGTCCAGATCAAGTGCTTATCCAACATCTTCTCAGGAAGCTCTCTTATGGAATCCCCTGGTCACACGTTCCTCCATTGAATTTCAGCTCATCCCAAAACCAATTGCACTTCAACATCTTCACCAGCTTTGAAGAACCGCGTGTTGTCCCGCTGCAACGCCAGCCTCTTGATCTTATTTTCTATTCAGCTCTTCATTCCAGAGCTTGCATAACACCCCTGCGTACTATCCCTATCCTCTTAAGCTCAATCCCACAAGTTACCACAAGTCAGATTCAAGTTAAGTTGTCTCTTCTCATTCCCCCTCCATCATGTCTACCTCCAGTGCTCTTAATCTAGTACTTCAGTCTTTGTCACCACGATTATTCTAGCTAAGTAATTCAAATCAAGTTCCTATAACTATTCTCGCCAAGCTCGTTATACACATAGTCATAGCTATACTTGAATCAGAAGTTTGAAGTAGTATGTCAAACCCATCTTACCTGCTTATTGAAGAAGGTAAACCGACTTCCCTAGACACAACTCTCTCTCTCTCTCTCTCTCTCTCTTTCTCTTTTAGCATATCTATCTCAGAAGAGTGTAGTACAAGCTAGGTTCCTGGTGTCCATCAGTACAGCATGATCTCTAAAACTTTCTCACATGACCTCATCAATACTGATTCCCGCACGCCAGCCCATCCAAGATAACCTCATAGCAAAGCCTTCATATTTACATAAACCTGTGTGCTTAAGATGGCCTTATTTATATTGCTTCATTCTCTCTGGACCATGTAACTGCTTTTTGACAACGACACCCATTCTTTAGTAGCTCTCACCATTTCTTAACCTTGTGCGCCTGCCCTTATGAGATAGACAAGTCCCAGTTTCTGGTTTCTCTTGTAACCTTGGCCGGAAGGTCCGATGCAGTCTGTAGGTTCTCAGAACATATTTAAAGGGCCTTGCTACCCACCGGCCTTCTTTTCTTTCACACATCACACTCTTACCGTTTACAAGCCAACACCTCAGTCTCCATCTTTCAGCTCATAGCCACATACTTCAACCTTGACGATTCTGTCCCTTGCCTTCCATTATTGGTCTCTAGGCTAGTCTGCCGATTTCATATCGCAGTGAGAAAGGCGTCTTTTTCTACGTTGCTGATTTCATATCTTTGCCTTCTCACATCAGTCCATTCACAGCAAGAGCCTTCCCTGCCTGTTATTTCCTCTATCATATCAAGAAAAACAAGCCCTGGAGAGCTATATAGTCTTTAGCCTTATAACTCTTTGTTGTCGGCAGTCGTTCACCCTCAAGGTCTTACCTTAAGGTGTTGTTATCAACCTCAATCCTAGGAGCACATGCTCAAAGGTACATACGAATACTATACATGGCTTTAAAGAAAGGGGCTACAATACCAGCAGGCAACAGAAGTGCTGATATTACAGTAGCAGGATTCTCATTGCGCCTTCTACCTTGAGGTCGCCTTTATTCAGGTTGCTTTACATCAGATTGATTTCCCCTTAAGGTTAACTTTCTTCAGATTGCGACTTCCTTTAAACTGGCTTACTCCAGACTGACTTCCTTTAAACCAGCTTCCTTTAAACCGACCTCTTCTAGACCGACTTACTCCAGACCGACTTCTTTTAAACTGACTTCTTCCAGACCGACTTTCTTCAGACCGGCTTCCTTTAAACCGGCTTCCTTTAACCCAACTTCTTCCAGACCGACTTCCTTCAAACTGACTTCCTCCAGACCGACTTCCTTAAGATCAACTTTCTTCAAGCTTCCTTTGGATTGCAACGCCTAGATATATGCAAACATCTTCTCAGCATTGCACTCTGCGTAACCAAGAAATATCTTTGCAGCTGAGAATCTACTCTCTTAAGTATCCACAACACCAAAAAGCAAGGTACGCGGCAAGAAAGCTACACAATCAGGTATGTTACCGCCTATAACCTACGGCCCCCTTCCAAACGGCCCCCTTCCGATGCCCCAAGATTCCTTTCACAATTGAACGATATCAGCTTCACACACTTGACTTATGGCGCCAGCCGTTTCCCCCTAAGTCTTCTTTGATACCTTCTACTTGTCCCGCTCCTGCTTACTCCCCCTTCTGATCCCGCTTGTTATTCCTTCTACCATAGCCTTCCGGTCTCAAGTTCCCTCCTTCCCAATTGCCAATACATATATACCTGGCAGGCACCTTCCTTTGGCAAGGAAAGGATTCAAGCAAGAAGCTCGCTTCCTACGCTGTAACATTTGTCATCCCCCTCCCCCCGCCCCCCACCTCTCTCCCTTCTCTTCCCTCTCACATCTCCTCGTCCTCCAATTTCTCATCCTCGTCTCCGCCTGCCGCAACCTGAGGGAATCTCGGGCTTTTTAGGGGTCCTTCCTTCTCGGATAGGCAGCGTCGGTACTCAGGAAAGCAGTCTTCTTCACGGATCACGCCGTCGTGTCCCTCACGCTCTTTTCTCAAATTTACCGAAAATCACAACATCTGTAACTAACATCACTCGTTTTTCAGGGTCTTTCACAGAAAGAGCGGAATCTCCTGGCCCCTACGCAGTTGTTTTGTATCCAACTGGGGCATCGCATCACCTTCCAAGATGGTCGACAAGATCGATTCCTGCTTCCCCGGTCGCGTCATGGACCAGCCGAAGGATGACGATAGCTCGACTATCTATGTCTCGACCGACAACGGTTGGACGAACGAAGACGACAGTGACGCTGGAAACCCCGTCGCGCCTGCTCTTCCGCCCCCAGTCCTTTCTCGCCCGGGGTCTCATAACCTCATTGACTTCGATTCGTCTGACAATGGCGATCATTCTGACGGCAATGGCCTGACAGGAAAATTCGCCGATGTCATGGATCAGATTTCTTGCCAGCCTAGCACTGAGGGTCAATCCACGGAGGTTCAGTCGCTTCATCTCGACCCTTCCTCTGAGGCTCAGAGTGATGGGAACCTCATTCCCGCAGCGGCCGAGTTCACTCCCAGCAATTCGTAAGTCTCAACTCTTCTGTCTCAAAGCATGTGTGTCTATATTCATCTAGACACAAAAGCTAATACCTGCCGCAGGTGTTCTTTCCCTCAGGAACAAGTATCGCCATTGAGCTCCTCTCGTTCGTCCTATGCCGACGCTCTCCAGAGTCTAGACTCGTTGGACGACCAGCTGACGTCGCTTCAAGCCCGCGTCAAGCCACTTGAGCATGACTACGAGACTCTGAAGCGTGAGAAAGATCGCCTCCACAGTATGAACGAGGTATTGAAGTACAATGCGGGCAAGAGCAATGCTACCATTGAGAGACTCACGGCGCAGCTTTCTGAGGCTGAGCTCCTCAGATGCCGAGCCCAGAGGCATGCGACAGAGATCAGTGAGCGAGGCCAGATGGACAAGGTATCCTTGAACGACGTTGGCGAAGGTCTCAACTGCACCAAGGCACAGCTGGAGAGCCTCCGAGCAAAGTATGACAGGGTTGTACAAAGCCAAGCGCCTCTTCAGAACCGAATTCAGGAGCTGCAGACAGGTCTTCTTAATGCCGTGGAGCGCAACAAGACCTACGAAGCATTTCTCCGCGGCTTTCTTGCTGACCATCCCCAGCATGTCGCTGCCTTCGAAGCCATCGGCGTCTCTCCCTTCAACGCAGAACGGGACAGCAACTGTGCTGCTGAAAATGTTGAAGCTGACCTCCTCATATCCTTCGAGGAGGTCTTACCGAGTCCGGCTGCACCTTCCAAGCCTCTCAAAAGCCACCTTGTAGATGGCACAGATTCTTTGCTGGAGTCACAACAACATCCTGCTTCAGAAGCCGCACCCATCATGGTCAACTGTCTCCAACCTGTCCAAAAGAGTTCACCGCAGGCTTCGCAGCAGCTTCTGCTACAGGCTCCAGTGCAGCCAGACGTCCAGGAGGGTCTTCACTGCCCTGAAGTATCAAAGCAGCCAGACACCTGCAACGTTGACGCTGACGATCTGAAGTGGAACAAAGACTGCGACGACATTTGGTCATCTCCTTTCCGGAAAGAACGGGCGCTGCGTAACCACCAAGGAGGCTCTGGGGCTCGGCAACGCTCCCAAACGCCGGGTATGTTTCTCTACGGCATTCGATATGTCCGAAATCGAAGCGATCAAACACTAATCACCGGCGACGGCATCCCAGAGGTAGCTTCTCGTATGGTCATCATGGCTGGCTTTCCTGACGAGGTCCACGTCCAGCGAGTCTTGGAGCATGTTCGTGGCGGCCGGATCCTGAACGCCCACGTAGCCCCGATGGGAACTGGCGATTTCACCTACAACCAAGCTTATATCGAGTTCACCACGGCGGAAGATGCCTCGGCGTTCTACCGATACGCTCGTTGCCGCAAGTTTGGGTTCATCGGTCCAAATGGCGACTCGGTCAGTGTCCACACCAGTATTCCCACCACAGACTCATACCCCTTGAACGAGAACTTGCAGGCCTCGATTGACGAGGGTTGCACGCGCTGCCTTGTTGTCGCAGGATTTCCAGTCGTACATCTCGAGGCTGTCCTCAAAAAGGCGGGCTTGGCGTACGATTTCGCTGAAGTCATCACTCACTTCTCCTATTCTGACGACGGTGACTTCGAAGTATCGTTCTCCAGCCTCAAATCGGCCATTCTCGTTCGGCAATACATTCTCGGTTCGCGCCTCGGCACTGGTGGACGACGCGTCACCTTTAGACCCGACCCATGCGACGGATCTTTTGAAGAGCTTCAAATATCATTCCTGCCAGTCTACCCGACAGTCGACTTGTCCATTCTCGCCCCTGAGAACGCGCGACATTTCATGACTTTTGAAGAGCGAGAAAAGGAGGAGGAACGGCTTCAGGCGGTAAGGTTGGAAGGATGCGACCCGAATGACCCCGAAACCGACACTCTCAAGGAGATGCTTGATCGCAAAAGCATTGTCTGGGAGAAGACGCCAGACTGGGAAAAAGCCGTCGAGTACGTCGCTTATGACCCCAATCAGCGCAAGGAGGTCCGGCATCGCAGAGACCGCGAGTCTGGGGCCGTCCAAGTGTGGTACCACGGAGGATGGGCCATGACCCAGACCCAATCCTGGAAGGCTTGGGAGCACCACAACATCGACAGCCCCGAGCCGTATACCCAGAAGACCGCAGACCTCCTGTATAAAGTGACTGGCTGGGTTGACCGTCGCAAGGTGAATCTTTACCTGAAAACCAAGACGAAGAAGGAGGAGCGTGGCGAGAACGGTACTGACAACGATGTCGACAGGTTGTCGTCGACGACGGTGGAGTCTACGGAGACGCGGAACAATCTCTGAATCCGAGGTCGAGCGACGAAATATCAGCGAGCCCTGACAGATCTTCGGAGACACAGGTGTTCTCTCACATGGCGGGTGTCTCTGCGACTTTGGCTGACCCATCGGCTCATGTGCCCGTCGGCGTGTACAACAATCATATTGGAACCAACTCGGGCAAAGGAGCCTCTACGTTCTCTGGATCGAGATTCCCTTTGGAGGTTCCCTCGCGCGCCATGACTGCCTCGATGCCTGCTTCTCCCGGTTCCCACACCATGGCGAGCGAGAGATTCGAAGGAGTTCACGGCGTGTCAAAGCCTGCTTTCAATAGACTTACGACGAGAATGGCCAGAGGCAAGGTCAAATCGTCCATTGGAAAACCTCAAGTTTGCCAGGGTCCCTTTTGGTAGATGGATATTGGTACCAAAACGGATGATGGAGGAGGGGAGAGGGGGATGAATATCGCGTGGATGGAAGCGAGTGAGTCTGGAAATCTTGCTTTTACGCGCCAATGAGGTGCCAGAAGAGCGGAAAACTTGCGGTTTCGGGTGAATGTTCTGCTTGGCTTGGGAGGCGTAGATTGATGACTGGGAGACGGGGAAAAGTTGAGAAGCAAAGGAAAGGGGCACATGAATGCATAGCCAGCGCGATAGTAGACCGAATCCTCTTTTTGCCCTCATTGCATACCCGACTTACTGTTGAAATTTCAGTCCAGCCTAGCCAAGTGCCACTTATGACGTTTCACCTTTGTTTTTTTTACAGCATTCTTTGACTGATTCTAAGGGCCCCCCCAACTGCGGCCCGTTGCGAAACTATGCTATTCTTGATGCAGCCTGGCCCGAGATACACCTGGAGATGACTGCTCCGAGGTGACGTGCCCTCTTACTAGGTAGACCACGACGGTCTCTTCGTCCAAGAGTAGCCCAGTAACTTTCAAAGAGGACACCACAAAGAATGCCGTGACTGGTTTCCCTCCCCGCTTGCCCGGATTCCCAAACCACGCAGTCTTATTAGGATAACCTCGACCCGAACCAGGCTCCCCGTACCTTTCCTTGCTCTCTCGATCTCCATCTCTCATCCAGAAGCCTCGCTCACCAGGAGAGCGTGGGCTTGACGGCCTGAGGCGGCTCGTCCGTAACGAGAAGCATCTCATCCCCGCCCCCCTCCTCAGCATCGCCCTCCTCGACTGCATCCTCGTCCTCATCGTCGTCGTCACCGCCGCTGTCGCCGCCCTCGAACGCCTCCGAGACGGACGAGTACTTTCGCGGCATCGAGGGGGCGAAGTAGCGGTGCAGCGCGCCAACACCGCGGGCCCGCGGCGTCGGGTTTTTGAGCAGGTAGTTCCGGATGAGGTGGCGCGGGATGTTGCTCTCGGGCTCCCAGGTCGGGTTCTGCTCGGCGGGCCAGTTGCCCTTCCAGCGGACCAAGAAGTAGCGCACCGACTTGCCGCGGATGACACGCTGTTGCTGGCCCTCGAGGCGGAGGACCTCGTAGACGCCTTCTTCCTCCTCCTCCTCCTCCTCTTCCTCTTCTTCTTGGTCTTTCGTGGGCGGAAGGGTCCTGAGGATAGCTCGTTCGCTGCCGGCGTTAGTAGCGGGCGGCGCGGAGAACGAGAGGTTTCCTTTGAGGGGGGTGCTTTGGCCGTGCGGCACTGGGTTCGGCATCGGCGTCGCGGAAGGGGCCTGTTCTATAGACCGGATCGGCTGCGAAGGCGTGATGTTGGTGAGGTTCCTGGAGCCCGCGAGGGAGATGGTCCACGGCGTCGTGTTCTGGATCAGGGGTCGCCGGGCTGGAGTGGATATCGTCCCCAGGCCGTGGGGGGAAGGATTGAGTGTCGGTGGCGCGGTCGCCGCTGCCAGTGGCGGCATCGTGGGAGGTATTGGTATCGGAGTCTGGGGCCTTGGGGCCGGTTCCTGGGGCCTGGACGGGTGGTGTCGCATCGAGAGCAGAGACCGCTTTTGTGGTTGCGTTTTTGTGCGCGGGGCAGCGGGCGTGGATGTCTGGTAGGTGGATGCCGGAGGCATCGGCGGTAGGATGGGGGTCTCCCGCGGCCGGGAGGCCAGTTGGGGCAGCGGTGGTAGTGCCGGTGAGCTGGTAGCTCCTCTGGACGAGTCGAAAGGCGTGCTGCTACTGCTGTCCGTCTCGATGCTGGATAGAAGCCGTGATAACGTCGGCCTTGGCGAACCCGTCCGCCGCTTCTTCGCGGGAGGGTCTGATCGTGCCTGCACGTTGCTCAGCTCGCCAGAGTCGTAGGATTCTTCGACTGACACGGGTTCCTCCCCGTTCAGCTGCCGGAATATCGCCCTCTCTTCAGCCTCCTCGTCGATCTGCATCTCGATGTCGCCTTCCGTCTCCAACCCGTCAAATTCCTCCGGTATCATGCTCTTGGACGGCGTCGAGAGCGATGGGACGACCTTTCTAGGCCGTCCCCGCGTCTTCTTCTCCCCAGTCGCCGGCGCGGTTGCTGCGGGCGGCGTGTTGGCCTCGACCGCGCCCTGATGCTTCCTCTTCGTTCCTCTGCGTCCCCTCGCCCCATTGTCCAATATGATGCCCTTCTCCCTCGCCTCCGCCTCAGCCACGGCGCGCACGTTCTCCTCCTCCTCGATCCTGCGCTCCTCCTCGTCTCTTTCAGCAGCCCGCGCGGTGCACCACTCCTCGTACGCCATCGGTGAGACGTAGTCGCATATCCTCTCGGCGTCGACCTGGAGCCGGGCGGCGGGGAGGTCGGTCCAGCCCACGACATATTTCAAGCGCTTCTTGCCGTCGGCGGAGAAGGCGGGCGGGACGAGAAACTCGTCGCGGATGTAGGCCGTCGTATCGCGGACCGGGGCGAGGGTGATCGGGCGCAGGCGCGGGCCGGTGCCGGGCCTGTAACGGCGGTAGGTCGGTATGTCCTCGAAAACTACGGCAAGCTCGCGCAGGTCCCGGGTCTTGGGACGTCGGCGTCCCGAGGGAGTGCTGGCGGTGCTTATGCTGGTGGTTTTGCTACCGCACGGGGTAGGTCTGCCGAACCAGACGAGCCGCGAGGGGCGCGACATGGTTGCCCGCTCCCTGCAGAGAGGTTACCATGCCACGGCTGGCAGGAGCCGGGGAGCTCGGGGCGACGTCGCCTCGGAGAGGATTACCGTGGAGGAGTTGGATCTGTGGCCGTTGTCACGGTGGTTGTTCGTGGTTGAAAGGTCTCGCGTTTGGGGCGGCGGCGGCGGCGGCTCGTGTTGCCCGCGATTCGTGTGATCTATGGCAAGGTCAGCCCAACCGCGCGAAACAGCACCACGCCGCGACCCACGCACGCAAAAGAAAAATTGTTAATGACACCGGAAGATGGCTCTGTGAGAGCGGTATTCCACGATTGTTATTTTTTTTAGGGCTGATTGAGACGTGTGTAGACGTTGTTGGCTGGGTTCGTCTGCGACTTGTGGAGGTGGGGGAGGGAGGAAATCTAGGTCTTTGGCAATTTAGTAAAGCTTTTTAGCAGCTTAGGGAGCCACTATAAAGTAAAAATAAGACTTTCACACTTTAGGATAGTTTAATTAATACTTATCCTACTTACTAAGCTCTAAGGCTATATAAAGACATCGAAACTTATAAATAAAAAGAAAATAAGTTTATAATTTATAGATTTACTATCTTAGAATAATAGTTATAATATTAATATCTTTTACTATTAATGTTAGATTTAAGGGGGTATTATAATAGGTTAATTATGTGTATATGAAGTATGTGTTGTATATGTAACTATTCTTATGCGCAGCGGCTGTACCCTACTACCTAACTAGGCCTTTTGTTAAAAGTGGTGGCCTCGGGCCGCCCACGTGACAACAGAAAGGTGGATCCGGAAGGCCAATGCACAGCCTCGCTCCGGAAATGTTGGAAACTGTCAGATTCGCAGGGGTATTGTGATGGGTCAATTGTGCGTATATTAAGTGTGATGTGTATGTAACTATTGAATTGCCCTTGCGCACAGCCTTGCTACTCGTGTTGAAAGGTTTTGGGTGCAATTGTGTGTATTGATGTGTGTCTCCGGAGCAATTCCTGCCCCCTATGTCCTTGGTCTATGTGGGTATGTCCCTCAACACTGAAAACCCCACTTTTAGGTGGCCAGATCCATCCTATCAATGTNCATTTCTCAGGCTGAATCTGCGAATAGCTTTAGCCTAAGGGGGTGCGTCAAAAGTAGTGGCCTCGGGTCGCCCACGTAACAACAGAAAGGTGGATCCGGAAGGCCAATGCACAGCCTCGCTTGGGAAATGTCAGAAACATTAATAGGATGGATCTGCCCCCCTATGTCCTTGGTCTATGTGGGTATGTCCCTCAACACTGAAAACCCCACTTTTAGGTGGCCAGATCCATCCTATCAATGTTTCTGACATTTCCCAAGCGAGGCTGTGCATAAGCCTTCCGGATCCACCTTTCTGTTGTCACGTGGGCGGCCCGAGGCCACTGCATTTGATACACCCCCTTAGGCTGAAGCTATTCGCAGATTTAGCCTAATAACTAAGTAGTAATTACTGCCCCTTTGCTCCTGTTAATAATAAATGGTAAGTACTGCCCCTTTGCGCCTGCTAATATATATTTAACTGTAGTTAATTATTAATAACTAAAGCTAGAGTAGATAACATAGTAGGTTTGCTTCTTACTTATTAGACGGTTGTAAGATAGTAACTTGTGATTAAAGCTCTTGGGTTTAATTCCT
>PUHP01000754.1:0-18152 GCA_006783085.1 Colletotrichum shisoi | reverse complement strand
TAATTAACTAATACAATCATAGGATAAATAGCATTAATATGAGTGATTAGATAAGGGCCTATTATTAATAGTACTACCCTATTTATTAAGGGGGCTAGTAGGCTCTTACCTAGGAGTTTTTCTTACTAGTTATACTTATAAATAGCTTTATAATCTAGTACTTAGGCAACCTAGGCTAGACCTCTTTACTAAACTAATACCTATGGCAAGAGACTATTACTACCTAGCTTATTTAACAATTTAGAATATTAGCTAAAGGTTATATAAGAGCTAGGCCTAAAGAGCCTATAGATAGGTATAATAACCTTATTCTATAGTAGGACTATGTTAAAGGTAAAAGAGGAAAGAACTTGCCTTACGCCTATTATAGTAGGGTAAAGGTATATAAAGGTAGGGCCCTTTTTAAGATTACTAGGAATAGCCTTACTCAGCCGCTGCAGAGACAAAGTCGTTATAGCTACCTAACTTGTAATGTAGCCCTCTATAGAGGAGGAAATTACTAGTACCTCTAGTATAACCAAAAATAGGCGTAAATAGAGGTACTATACATTTTTAATCCTTTTAGGGGTTATTATTAGTAGTTACCCCGCACCTGGAGCCTTCTCGCCGTTGATGGGATAAGCTTCCATTGCTAAATAAAGGCGCCAAAGGAATAGGGACATCTTCCAAAACAAGTTTTTGGTCATGCTCTTGCCTGCAGATTGTAGAGCTTTGATTATCTTTTCTCTAATCATCAACGGCGACAACGTCCCAAATGGAGTCAGTACGCCTCGAGGGCCCTTACCAGGGCGACATAGCTGATCTCAGCGTTCTCAGCATCCAGAAGTTGCTTAGCAAAGACGCTGAGGAAGCTATCAAATTGTTTTCTGCCTGCTCGGAATAGGGCTTCTTTTATCTTGACTTGGCCTCCAACGCGACTGAGTCATACAGGGCATCAACCAACCGTCTTCAGGAGTTCGCCATCGAGTATTTCAACCAGCCCTTAGAGCAGAAGATGCAGGATACCAACGAGGCTTGGGAAACATTCAACATCTGCGGGTATGTGTACTAGCCTATTCTATTTTTTTACTTACCTAAGATGTGCTACAGTTACAAACCACGAAGCCTTAGTACTGGCAATGTGGAAGGCAAGAAAGATGGATGCGAAGGCCTCAAGGTGAGTCTTAGATTGCCCAGCTCGAGGCTTTGACCCAGACTCACGTTACCAGGCAATGATTGCAGCTGCCAGCCGACGTCATCCTACTTCGAGAAACTCGTTTACAATTTCCTCGTGGCGCCGAAATGCACCGAAACCAGATGGCGACCTTCGTTGAGCAGTCACACGCCATTGCAATCTTGATTCTGAGCCGACTATCAGATAGCCTGGGTCTAACGGGTGCTTCGCGGCTCGAAAATCTTCACAGAGCAGACCGGCCGTCCACGTCGACCGCCGTTATGCAACGCTATCCCTTTGAAGGAGACCTGCCAGCAGACACGAGCACCGGTCACTTTGCACATATAGACACGGGCAGCGTGACAATTCTTTTCAACACGGAATGGGGCCTGCAGGTTTCCAGCTCTTACAGCGAGGAGTGGAAGTACGTGCCGCCAGCCAAAGACACGCGTGCCATTGTAAACATTGGCGACACGGTCAAGTTCTTGACGGCCGGCCGCCTCAAATCCTGCCTGCATCGCGTGGTGCCTTATCTCGACCGTTGGACGCGCGGCTCGCGCTACGCAACCATTTTTTTCCTCCGACCAACAACGATATCGAGTTCCAAGATATCGAGGGCGGGAGGTGGAACGCCAAGGATTGGCTCAACAGAAAATTCCTGAACTGCCGGTCACCCCACGAAGTACAGAAATAGAACCCGATGGCTACTGGTAGACTCGGATTTGTCGAACTTTGGAGACCAGCAACGACGGCCTAGTAGGTTTCGGACTTTCTTAGCGTGGTGGCACGTAGAACTAGTTAGTAGTAGAGATGGTAGTGTGAAGGCATCGATCGCGACCAGAGGAGAGTCACCTCAAGCGACGCTGTGGACATCCTAATTCAAATTTATGAAACAGTTGTAGGCTACAGCTGCGTATATAAGCTGCAATCAAAGCTGAACGGAAAAGACAGTGAGTCCATCGAGGGTAGAAACCCATGCCCGTAGATGCAGCGGGTTGAACCCTGTCACCTTTCCGTTGGCTGCAAAGCAGGTTCTGTCGCTTCACACCACAGCAGCCTCCTCGACGGCAGAAGTTACAGTGGCATTTCTGGTCTGGATCCCATGCCTAGGCACGCTGGAGTTTCCAAAACACGCTGGACCGGCCGGAGAACGGGCAGCCAGACTGCGTGCACGAGTTCTCGCATCCCATTTCCCCCGCGGCACCGACAAGACCGTTGCTCTGTCCAAAGAATCAGTAAGAGGAGAAGGCCCATGTTTCACAAGAAGTTGTGTAGGGTTTTCAAGGGGGGGAATAACATACCGCAAACCTACTAATGCCGTCACGCACGAGGTCAGCCATGTCGGACGACCCGACGTACGTGTCGTAGACGTTCCTGGTGCCAGCCCCAAAGACGCAGGTGCCGTAGACAACGACGCCGTGGTAGTCTGGGGTGTTCGTCCAGATGGACCAGTACGCGTTGAGGGTGTAGGCCCAATCGCGAATGACGGCGCAGTCGCCCTGGGTTGGCCAAGGGGACGCGGTGCCAGAGAAGGAGCTGCCGCCGCAGCAGTCATTGGTGATGACCGCCGTGCTCATGTCACCGCCGTCGGACGCCGGGGGGTTATGGATGACGACGGAGGTGTTGAGGGCGGCCGGGTTGTACTTCAGAATCTTGCCCTGGAACTTGACCGGCACCCAGTCGCTAGTGTCGATGTGAGTCTCCTGGCGAACTGCCACCGGGCTCGTCGGCCCAGCCACGGCGACGTTGCTGAGAATGGCCATGAGGGCAAAGGAGGTGATCTTTGCTGCGAACATTGTGAAAGTTGATCTTGAGGGAGAAGTAAGTGGGTCTATCTGGACAGTGGAGGCAATGAGGCTTGTTGTTGGAAGAAACTGAGATCGGTTGAGAAAGACGATGGCGCCTTGGGTCTTTTATAGACAATTAGAGCCGTCCCTTGTCGGAATACCTGCTCAGCTCAATACTAGTAAGTTCAGAGAATCAGAATGGTCCCAGCCTGATTCGCACTCCCCCAGTCTACCCGCTAGTATGGCGTAGTGGTGTGCGTCTGGCACCCCCTTCTTGAAAAGGAGGTGGTTCGATTCAAGCATCGGACCTTCCGTTCTCCCTGATCCAGACCAATCGGTGGTCCGAAGCCACCAACCTGGCACGAAGAGACAGTGCCTATCAAGGGCCCAACGGGGTGATTCACATCCGCTCGACAAGCGGGAACAAGGTGACTATTAAAACCCCCCGACAACTATGAACGATTAAAGGCTTTGACCCTATGTATAACTCGACGGGCCTGTGACGGGGCAGGCCTAATACAGATAGATAAGCGAGTTTCTGCTTGTTACTGTTTCCAATTCAGACTTAAGCCGGGTCACCCAGCAAGGCCTGGCTACAGAGTAGAACAGTTGCGTGGCCATTAATACATCATTCGGAGGAAGTCAGGAAGGGTTCACGCACTGTATATTACGTAGTGTTAATTACATTACTCCATTCAACTTGCCCCTCGTGACGTCGTGCAAGGGTTATGAGCCCCTGCCCCTTTGGCGTTCTATACAACAACGACGACAACAATGACAACTTCAGTTTACTCTTGCCTCCAGCAGCAAAATCACAGTCGTAATATAGAGACTAATGGAGGCAATGGTATGTATATCAATCAGGCTGAGGCGCAGGCTACAAGTCCCGCAGATGCAGGGCATGGCTTACCAGCCCTTCCCGTTGCTGCCAAGGACGAAAGTTCCAATGAAATATGCAGCTTACCTCGCTTTACATTTTGTAACTACTACGTGAAAGCCTCACGATGCATCGTCTAGGTTTCCATGCGACCAAACCTGTCAATACATATGCTGTCAGCATGCATGATCTTCCTTTCGAAGAGGACATGAGTCTGTCTATCAGGGAACACAAGTTCCAACAGAGAACGCAATTCCATATTTGCTGACAGCTTTTGCCTAGTTTCTGATATCTTGGCTTCTGGCAGTGCATTATCGTGCGGCGTATAGTAAGATATGCGTGAGACTGAATGTAATCTACCTATTTCGTCGGCCAGGTTTGTCGTGCAAAGCGACTGTGTCTGTTCATGTCGGCGGGAGACTTGACATCGTAGAAAAGGGAAAAGAGCAACAGCTGGAAGAAAACCCAATCAAAATTGTGCAGTTCAGCCTCATGTTCGCCCTGTACGTAAACACCACATTCAATTGATATTATCATGTCAACCTGTCACACGCCCGCATGCGCAGGAGTATGTCGTCAGCCACGTAGTAGTCCGTCCCTCGGAACCACTGACATGTTTACCTTCTGACAATATTGCAGAACACAGAGGGTGGTCGGTGTGAGACGACATGGAAGAATCTTGGTTGCTGACGAGGTTGAAAGAAGTTAGTGATTGACGCGACATTTTGATTAGCTGATGACCAGCCGGAAATGAATCTTCCATCTCGAGACATGATGTCATGGTTGAATTATGATTAGCAAATCTCTAGGATTCAGTTAGGTGTGTATTATATCTAAGGGTATCAATCTTCTTCCTTCCGCTTGAGTATTTCTATGCCTCTTAGATAGTACCCTACCTATCTGGTATCAGAACTACAAGGGCTGTAACATATAATCAGCGGTCAAAAATGAGCCTACCCCTAATTGCCCCAGTCAAAGCTGTTGCAGTTGCTGGACTCCTCGTAACCGTAGACATTGGCATTCGGAATCTGACTGTCGGTGGGGTATTAATCGAAGTTTTGTGACGCCCTGCAGGCCTTGATGTTACTGTTCGCTCCCTTCTCGGCCGTTCTCCCAAGCTCAGTGAGATGCTCGTCTTCCCCGATGCACGATTAGAATGACTCTGGCCATGGGGACAGCCAACTTCATGGGTGTACCGTTGGTGAGCATCAAAATATTTGTGCAAATGTCACTCGCAGAACCGGATGTGTCAAGGCGTCGCCTCTCATTCTCGCTTATATCAGAAACACGGCAAGGCGGCTCGACTGACTTGCAATTTAGCGCCTCCGCTTCCATCATTAGCATCAGTCAGGGAAGGAAAGGAAAATTTGCCTAACGAGATACTGATCGTGGGGCCGTAAACAACGGCCCTCTTAACCAGACTCCAGCGCCGTTGGTGCGGGTTTTCGCTGACAAAGTCCGGGTTCTCACACAGGGAAGACAAAGTGTAATCACTGTATACGGAGGAGTTCCCGTCTTCAAAGAGGCTCATGTCTTGCTGAAGTGGAAGCGGAAGGACACGTGCCCTCCTCAACAACATTCTTGTTACACTTAGATGTCATGTCGTAATCTCCGCCACACGTAGTCCACCCAAAATTAGACACTATATTAGCAAACAGACGGGCACCAACGTCCATACCATAACGTAAAATGGCAGGTTCCGCTCAACGAGACCACCCGCTCCCCCTTCCTCCAGCTTAGGCATAACGCTAACCTCGCCCACAACAGTGACAACAGATGTTACGCCTGAAGCTTGTCGTATAGCCTGCCAATTACTGTATTCCTGTATCTTCACTTTCGATGGCTGTCAAGGTCACCACCATTCGCGATGGCAAGAACGGGGCCCTCTCTCGTAAATGGCCTGACTTCCGGCAGCAGCTAACCCTAATCTTAAGCAAAAGGTCTATTAGTATAGGGGTGCAGAAAGGAGTAGGTAGAAAATACCTAGCAGGGATATTCTTTTTCAGGTAGGTGCTTTGCACCTCTGAAGTGCTCTTTGTGTGCGTAACGCCCTTTACTTTAACAGAAACCACAAGTTTCGTTCACCCTTAAAGGTCTCGATTAAAACCTCCCTAATACGGCGTTCGGGAACCATATATTTGACGGTTCTATAGAAAGGAGTTCCGCTGATGATTTTCCAGGTTGTTTTATCAGAGCGTTTGATAACAATACTGTACGCAGATTCTTCAAGGCCATGACTCTCAATGTAGTCCTTTAAGACTTTTTCTGCAAGTTCGTTCGGAACGTTATCGATGATAACCGACTTGAGATCATTGAGGTCTAGACCCTCCCTGGCGCACAAGGCTTGAAGAATTTGCCATGACTTCAACTTGCGGTCATGTTCTTCCTCTTTGCCATTGCGGGCAATATAGACGATTACATCCCTGGTGTTCTTATCAACTTTGACCTTGTTAAGAAAATTCATGCCAAACCAATAATATTTTGACTTAACGTAATAAAGATTACCGTCATACTTAGTGACAGTATATCCACTGTATTCTAAGAGATCAGCGTACGCGCCTAGAAGTAATAAGGTGAAGGAAAAGAGGCGGAAGAGAAACAACATGTTCGGTAGAGAAAGCTAGGTTGATGTAAAGGGTAAGTTTAGATTCCCAACGTCGCAGAGCAAGTCACGCATTTTGAAGAATTCTAGAGACTTATAGATCTTTTCGGAATTCAAACTTTAATCTAATTTTTGATTTATTGGTTTATGCTACTTAGGGTTTGGGTGTTCGCGTCTCAATCTTAGCAATAGTGCGTCAATTATGCATTTCAAAATTAAGGAGAAAATTACAATTGCAACGGCTAAGCCTCGGCGAGTTCCTTCTGGTCTGAGGAGACGTCGATGTCGCCGACCTTGACGCACTTCACAAGGCCTACGTCGCCTTCTCAGCTGATATGGGGCGCCGAGCTGCGATCTTGGGCCGAGCGCCTCCGCGGGGGTATGATCAGCAGCGCCGGGAAAGCCGATAATTATCGCAAAAGACGTTGCCGGTACATGCGGGCTCGTGCCCGATGAAGAGCAGGCGCTCCAGCTCTGGTCTCGCGACTACGCCATCCAACAGCGTCCGCTCAAGTCGGGGGCCGCCAAGATCCCTGACTACGCCGGCTACTGCGTGCGCAAGACGCGCCTGTCGCAAGAGACGATCGACATGCTCCTCAACAGCCGGGGCGGCGGCAAGCGCGGCGAGCCTGGCGTCTACGACGTGGGAGACCTGGTCATCAACACGCAGAGCATCGATTTTGCAAACATGGCCTCGGGGCACCCGCGCTTTGTTATGGCCACGACTCCTGGCCTGACCAACTATCATGGTGATTCCAGCGTCATCATGTCGAGCCCATGCTCGTTCGTCATCCGGTCGCGCAAGGGGAAGTACATCACGCCGGCTACCGTTGGGAAAGAAGAAATGGTCGAGGGCCAGCCCGAGATTATTTTTCTCGATGGTGAGCAGGGCCGGTTCAAATTGTTGCGCTGGGCCAGCGGCCAGAATGGGAAACCGGATGTTGATTGAGTGGGGACAAGGCTGTACGCTGGCACCGGCGGAAGGAAGTGGCGTATCTTGTACGTCGAATCCGCTACTTTTTCAGAAAGACATAATCCCAGTGGTTAATAGGATAGGCAGTAGTCTCTGTTGAGCAAGAGAGAACGCCGCTCTCTCTCCCACGTTCCTTGGAAAACATGTCTTCATGAATGCGAGCAGAGAGGGTGGGAAATGGACATGTATCGAACGGCATAAGCTGCCCCGTAAGCATGATGCAGCTCTGTAGGACCTGTGTAATTGTATCAATCGTAGCTGTTTATTTAGTTTCAAAGCATGTTCTGATCAAGTAACCAAACTGGCGAGTAGAGATGTAGACGAATTAATACCAAATCTTTTGCTGTTGCTTGCGGGCATTCGCCTCCATTCCGTTCCCAGCAATAACCTTGGTTCACTCACTGGCTGGGACGGTGTAGCAGCATCACCTTTTTGGCAGCTCTCCCAGAGCTAGTGCCTACCTAGGCTGGCTAGGTATATATTGTTCCCAACTCCCCCAGCGAGACGCAGCAGTGGATCGGACATGTTGTCGTCATGAGGATCAAGGGATGCACGACAAAGGACAGCGGGTAGGGTTGCCTGCGGGATGTCGTAGTTATCAATGACTATGACTCGAGTAGTGAGATCGTGACAAGTGGAGCCAGTGAGATGCTTAGGGTGGATATGGCCGATATTGAAGTGGGTGAGCGAGGGGAGGAGAGGCAAGGGGAACGAGATAAATCATGATTTGCATGTGCTCACCACAGCTGCGTCCCACCGTCGGCGGCCAGCCTATCTGTACCGTACGGAGTACTGGCGCAGGTATGTCGGCTGCCCTGCCTTCCTGTCTTTGCTACCTGTCTATCTATCTGTGCATGTATCCGTAACGAAACGAACAGGGCTTTGTATTTGTATCTGGGTTCTGCATCTCATCTTATGCCAATTGGATTCCGCCACCTTCTCTCACTGTCCGTACTAAACTCTAACCAAGTAATGCAACTTAAGAGCACCTTCCATGTTTGACAATTGACTCTGGCCACCGAATGAGTGAGGCGGTTCGTCCAACAGTAACTGCAGCACGAGGGATGGAATGCATGCAACATGCAGCAGCCACTGAGAGGGCCCCACGTTCTTCAAGGAGGAGAACAGGTGCATTGTCACACAATCACACAATGAACAAAAATTGACAGGTCCCTGAAGCCCAAGAGCATTAAATGCCACCTTGGCGGCGCCAGGGCACGGAAACACACTAGGTATGTAGGCAGTTAGGATGTATCTCTGTGGGTTGTGGTCTGCTCCAAGGGACATTCAGGGCTCGTTCACCACCATTCCTCTTTTGGATAGCTTCGGTGGGCCCAAAAGCGGTCGGGCTGCCAATATTTCAGTGGGGGCTTTGCAGGGGTCCAGCCACTGAAAAAGTAGGCCACTCATTTCCATCACCAAGTGAGCTCGCAAGACCCACGATAACAGCCCCAAAATCAACAAGAGAGAACTTTGGAACAGGGGAGAAACCGAGGAGGCAAAAGGAGGAAGGAGAAGAAAAAAAACCCACACCCTTGCCTGCAGAAAAGCCTGACCGCCTTTCCTGTTGGTTTGTTTACCCTCTCTACCTACCAAACATTTCCTTCAGCCCTCCATCACCGTCCACCTGCCTGCCTCTCTGCTTGACCAAAGAAAACGAAACGACTCACCGACTTCCATGGGTCTTGCTTGCATTGTCCCTCCCCCCTGATTTTCCATCATTCTCATCTCTTCTCACACTTGCCATTGTTTAACCCCATCTCTCTCGACTGAGCTCTCCTGCGTCGCCTCGCCGAGATACTTTTCCTCCAATCATGGGCAACGTTGTTTCAGTCTTTTCTCCGGGCAACGGTCACCGCATCGAGGGTTCCAAGGAAGAGCTCGAGCAGAAGCTCGCCGACAGAGAGGAGACCATCACCGTTCTCGAGGAAGACCTCTCCAAGAAGGAGAAGCAGTACACCTCCCTCTCCGCCGAGGCCGCCGACCTGCGCCAGAAGATCCAGGAGCTCGACGCCCAGCTGACCTCGTCCAACGACGAGAGCAAGGCCCGCATCGCCACCCTCGAGTCCGAACTCGCCGCCAGCAACGACAAGGTCGCCCAGCACCTCCACGCCAACGGCACCGCCGAGTCCCAGCGCTCCCAGGAGCTCGACGACGCAAACAAGCAGCTCGCTCTCCTGCAGGAGCAGCTCGACACTGTCCAGCAGGAGAAGAAGGCCCTCGAAGATGACCTCGCCGCCGTGAAGGGCCAGCTGGCCGAGGCCAAGAAGGACCGCGAGGCGCTCGAGGTCTCGTTGCGCGAAGAGGTCCAGTCGCTTCAGGCCCGCCTGACCGATGCCGACCAGGCCCGCTTCACCCTGCAGGAGACCCTCGACAAGATCAAGGCCGACGCCGACACCACCACCAAGTCGCTCGGCGAGAAGGTCGCCGCCCTCACCACTCTTGAGGGCAAGCTCTCGGCCCTCGAGGGCGAGCATACCAAGCTCAAGACAGCCACCGAGGCCGAGCTCTCCGCCGCAACCGAAAAGCACGCGAGCCTCCAACAGGCCCTTGAGAACCTGAGAGCCGACTCCGACTCTGAGCTCGCCGCCGCCAAGAAGGACCTGAGCGACGCCCAACAAAAGTTCACTGCCCTGCAGCAAACCCACGACGACCTCAAGAACGGTGCCGATGCCAACGTCTCCTCCGCCCAGAAGGATCTCGCCGACGCTAAGGAGAAGCTCGCCGCTCTCCAGCAAACCCTCGACCAGCGCAAGGCCGAGGCAGACTCCCAGCTCGAGGCCGCCAAGAAGGAACTGGCCGATGTACAGGCCAAGTTCGCCGAACTCGAGGACAACCACAACAAGCTCAAGGCCGGCTCCGATGAGCAGGTCTCAACCACCAAGAAGGAGCTTGCCGAGGCCCAGCAGAAGGTTGCCGCCCTCCAACAGGCCATCGACACCCTCAAGTCCGAATCCGAGTCCGAGCTGTCGACAACCAAGAAGAACCTTGCCGACACACAGGAATCTCTCGCCGCGCTGCAGCAGACCAACGATAAGGCCAAGGCCAACTCGGACCAGGAGCTCGCCGCTGCCAGGAAGACACTCGCCGAGACCGAAGAAAAGTACGCCAAGCTGCAGGAGACTCGCGACGCCGAGCTTGAAGCCGCCAAGAAGAATGTTGCCGACTGGGAGCAGAAGTACACAAAGTTGGAGCATACGCTGAAGGCCCAACAGGAGGCTCAGTCCAGCTCCAGCGCCGAGCTCGAGGCCGCGACGAAGACCCTTGCCGAGTCGGAGGAGAAGTACGCCAAGCTGCAATCGACCCTCGCCACCGAGCTTGAATCAGCCAAAAAGGGCCTGTCCGAGTCGGAGGACAAGTACACCAAGTTGGAGCAGACGCTGAAGGCCCAACAAGAGGCTCAGTCCAGCTCCAGCGCCGAGCTCGAGGCCGCTAAGAGGACCCTTGTCGAGGCGGAGGAGAAGCACACCAAGTTGCAGTCGGCCTACGCCGCTGACCTCGAGGCCGCAAAGAAGAACGTTGCCGACTGGGAGGTCAAGTACAACAACCTGGAGAAGTCTCACAAGGAGTCCTTGTCTACCTCCAACGCCGAGCTCGAGTCCGCGAGGAAGAGCCTGGCTGAGTCGGAAGACAAGTACGTCAAGTTGCAACAGGCACACACTGCTGAGCTCGAGGCCGTCAAGAAGAACGTCGCCGACTGGGAAAGCAAGTACAACAAGCTGCAAGAGTCACAGTTCAGCTCTGCTGCCGAACTCGAGTCGGCAAAGAAGAGCTTGTCCGAGTCGGAGGGCAAGTACAAGGAGCTTCAGCAAGCGCATGAAAAGGCCCAATCCGAGTCCAATGCCGAGCTGGAGGCCAACAAGAAGAGTGTGTCGGAGCGGGAGCAGAAGTACAAGAGCCTCGAGCAGGCACAGGAGAAGGCTCAGACTGAGAGCATTGCCCAGTTGGACGCCGCTAAGAAGGCTGCGGCGGATTGGGAGGAGAAGTACAATACCCTGCAACAGGCTCAGGAGAAGGCTCAGTCCGAGTCTAGTGCCGAGGTCGCCGCCGCAAAGAAGAACGTCGCCGAATGGGAGGCCAAGTACAAGACACTGCGGGAGACCAGCGACAAGACCCAGTCCGATGCCGCAACCGAGGTTGCCTCTGTCAAGCAGAGCCTAGCCGACGCGGAGACCAAGCAAAAGTCTCTGGAGGAGGCCCACGAGAAGGCAAAGGCCAGCTTCGAGAAGGAGCACTCGGCCACTAAGAAGAGCTTGTCCGACCTCGAAGCCAAGTACAGCACCTTGCAGCAGACTCACGACAAGACAAAGAGCGAGTCTTCGGAGGAGTCCTCGCGCTTGAGCAAGGAGCTCGCGGACCTGCAGACCAAGTTTGCCGACGTCGAAAAGGCCAGCGAGACCAGCAAGAAGGGCGCAGCTGCCGAGCTCGAGAGCGCCAAAAAGGATGCTGCCACCTGGCAAGAGAAGGCCAAGCAGTCCGACTCTGCTCGCGACTCCCTCGCCATGGAGCTCGAGGCATCCAAGAAGGACCTGACTGCTGCGGAAGTGCGCGCAAAGGAGGCTCAGTCCAAGCTCGAGGCGGAACTACAGAAGCTCCGCGACGAGCTCGCCAAGCCTGTGGCTGTGAACGGCGACAAGCCGGCTGCCGAGGCCACCGAGGAGAAGAAGCCCAAGGAGGAGACCGTTGCGGCATGAGTCGAGATGTCTGGAAAGATCAGTGCACAAAGAGGAAGGGCGAGGTTGATTTCGCTGCAGAGGAGGGACATACACACCAACTGAGATACCAAACAAGAGTGCTATGACGTTGTACTTAATAGACTAATTCCCTCATGAGCTAGTTATGAATCATGACATGTGAACGAACCTAAACGCACGTTTGTCTCGCTGATGAGACGTCGGATGCTTATAGAGTGTAGTGAGAATACCAAGCAAGCCCTTTGGCAAAACTTTTAGGGCGAAGCGATTGCGGCAGCAGCAACGTTTATTCGCTTGAGATGTATATCTTGAGGCATGCGGTTACCGATCAAGTTGAATGCTTGTTTTGAGCTGTTTGGTGAGGCCAGGTGGGGAGGACTTGTGATGATGTCTTGCAACTTTGTTCTGTGGTTGGTTGACCTTGCACCATTTGCAGATGGCTGTCCAAGGTCCCACCAGCGCCAATACCAAACACGCCTCGGTGCACCATTGGAGACACGGTTTGGCCTAAAGATGCCACGCTGCTGCAGTGAAGATGAATTTCATCAAGTGTACGTTAACAATGAATGCAGTCTAAAATATTGTTGCAGGCCAGGAGCGTAGGAATTGGACTCTTCTATTGAGAAGTGCTTAACTAGTGGGCGGCCTGCAGATAAGGTCGGTGGAGGGCGCTTACTAATGGCTATGGAGAGCGTACTGCACCCACCAGCCACCGTTGCACTAGCCACAGAGGCTTTGCGGGACCTGCTGCGACAAATATTAAGCGAAGTGCCATCTCATCAAAAAGGTTTGGTTTGGCTTGTAACAATTATGTTTTTTTCCCAAGATAATAAGTAGGCAGACGTCTGCTGCTCCCCTATATGGCCGTGACTCCATTACGCCAACCCAAGTCGTGGTCTGAACTAATGATGCTGCTCGCCGATGCAGCTTCTACTCGTCGTCGTGACCGATCAAAATGCCCCAGGCGCTCTTGATGGCGGGCTCCCTCAAGCCCTTCGTATCACCCTTGAGCTGCCACACATCGTGCTGCTTGTGTGCCTCTTCCCATCCACTTCGATCCTGGTCCCTGTGCTCGACCCTGATGTCGCTTCCCATGGATCCCCACATGCCCAGCTTGTCGCGGTAACGCCACTGCACAACGGGTGGCGGCCAGATGCTGTAGGCTCGGAGTTGGCCATTCCGAATCATGTCGTTCATGATGACGTCGACGGGGAGGTTCAGGTCGAAACCGCTCCGCAAAAGAAGCTTCGCAGCGCCGCGTGCGCTGACTGCATATGCGCCTGTGCAAGTCAGGCCGCCGGCTCGACGGATCATTCGGCGGCCACCCTTGAGACCGATGCCAAAGTATTCGCTCTTCTCGCCGTTGGTATAAGGGTCGTCGTACTTGACCCGCTCCGACTTCCAGCCGTCGCCGTCGCCGCAGTGTCCGAAGGTGATCAGATCCCATTGACTGCTGTGCCAAGGGTCGATCCGTGCCTGCTCGCGAGAGCTCCGAGTCGGGTTGATGCCGAATACGCCGGTGCCGTTGAGCAGAGCCGGCAAGTGTGAGGCGGCAAGGCGCATCACTTCCTTGACATTCACGTCCCAAGTCACGTCGTCTTCCATGATGAGGACTGTTTCCGCATTCGCACGGAGCACGGAGCCCCAGGCCTGTATAAAACCGTCAGGGCTTGTGAGGAGAGAAATTCTCCCAAGGAGACAACTCACGTTTGCATGCGATCTCCAGCATCCCTTCTCGCCGCCGGACAAGCCAGGTTCGGTGTCGGGAACACTGCTTGGCGGCATGCCCACATCACCAAGACGGCTGCCGTTGACACCCTCTACGACGTTGATGTTGATACCAGACAAAAACGCCTGAACGGCAGCAGCGTCGGCCTTGTCTTGACGGATGGGCAGGTTGATCATCTCGATCGAGCCGAAGCCCAAGGTGCGGTTGGCAGCCGCATTGACGTCGAGGACGATGGCCGGTCGTGATCCCGTGCTCGCGGCGACAATGAGGATGATGACAAATACAGCGCCACCGAGGGCGATGGCGAGGCGGCGGTTGCTCAGGAATCGGGACGGAATGTGGTTCCTGACCTTCTTGAAGACGTTGTGGTCCAGGAAGGACTGCCTTTGGGCATCGAATACGGCCCCGACCGAGGAGTGTGACGTTGAGGAGGACCGTGGCAGCTCTGCCGACTCCTTTGAGGCCGACCAAGAATTTTCCGCCGGCTGCATGGTCGCGATGTCGGGCGCACGGCGCCTTGGCCTTCAGTTTCTCCCTGGCACAATGTCGTCGTTGAGGGCCGGTGCTGTACAAAACAACAAGAGATGGCTGGGTAGTCCAGCTCGTCGATCCAACGGCGACGGTGCAGTATAGGGTGAATAGAAGGAAAGGAGGGAAACGAAGGCAAAGCAAGAGACACAAAGCTACTTGCGACCAGGCCGGGTGGCCAAGGGCGCTGGTGACGATCGAAGGGGGGAGGGGGGGAGGGGGGGCGAGTGTGGTACTCCTAAGATGATGCGACAATTGGAGGATACCCAATTCGCTACACGGAATCCATGGAAATAGTAGCGAAAAGGCGAAACACTGTTGCGTTCAGGTGCTACCCGTTTGCGGCGTACAACAGTTGATGTTTGTCTGACCTCGACTGTCAGACGGTCAGAAAAGACGGGAAGAAGAGATGGACAAACAAACGCTGAGTGGAACGAACACATGCTGAAGAAAGGGATCGGGGAACCAAAGGAATGCCTACATGGAGAGAGGGCCAAGGCCAAGCTACGCCCGACTTCTTAGCTGATGCTGTATCATTCATTGGCCATGCCAAAGCAGGCCCCTGGAAGAAGCCAGCCCGAGACATCGTGTGCTGCTGTGCCGCATCCCGCACAAGAGCCTCGATTCCCCACCAAGACAAGGCAACAGGCTAAAGCACACACGGCGATAGGCTCGCCAGGAGGTGGCGCTGGGATGCGCCAAGGCGAGCTTGTCTGATTTAGACGTACGAATCCACGAGCCAAAAAAGTCAATCTAACATCGAAGAGCTTTCGGGGCGCGGCCTTGGGTATCGTAGCCAATCGCTGACGAGGGGGATGCGGAAAGCTTGAGCCTGTTCTCAAAGTCGAACCTTTGTTGGAAAAGGATGGCGGACTTGCTAAGCCTAATTGGGGCTTGAAGTGCGTGATGGGAAGGGTTCATCGGCTCACCGGCTCTGTAGAGCGAGAAAACCAGCGAGAAAGGATCAAAAGTCTCGTCATCAAGGTTTGGCATCAGAAGCCCACAAGCAGGAAGTTTACAGAAGCGAAACCACACGAAATTAGCATCATGCTGACACCTTATCATCCGCGGTCGTTTCTCTGACTAAAAAAAAAAAATTTGAGACATCGACGAGTCACTGATTTGCACTGCTAACTCACCCAGTGGCTCGTTGCTCGATCGTGGCGAGATCCATCGTCTCGACATCGGCTGGAAGTCCGGAAACGGTCAAGCGCCGCCCCGTGTACGAACAGGCCGGAGAGGAATTATGGGTTACATTATCCGTACATGAACAAAAGGCCCAAAGGAGTCCAGAGGGAGAGATTAGGTGGTCTAATTATCAGGCGGTGGTGTCTCCCCCAACGCCTTGAGACTTGGAGGAGGAGGAGTGCTGAATCCAGACTGAGCAACGGGGAACAGAACAAAAAGAGGGGGGGGAGGCGAGTGCGGAGGCTCATTGATGCTCCCAGGCAGCGTCGACAGTCGTTGACGTTTCATTAAGCTCATACTAACCCATCACCAAGGTTTCGGCCCTCTCCGCAAGGCAAGCAAAACCCGATCTTGGTGGCTTTTGGATGCATATGGGACTGACTCCCTACCCAATGTCACAGACAGACAAATGTCACGTCGCTATCCGTAAGCAGGCTTGTTTTTCAGTGCTTGGCCCCCACAGGGTCCCGATGTACGCAATCCACACACACTACGGATACAGAGTACAGAGTACAGAGTACAGAGTACGCCTCCTTGCACTTTTAGCCTGGGGCTGGAGCGTTCCGGCCAACAGGCCAAAGGGTTTCCCCCTCCAAAGGACCCATAGTCCTTTGCTTAGCCTTGGCCGAGGAAGATTTCCCAAGGGCAAGACGGAACGGAAAATGAACAAACACGTGGTGGAAACGAAAAACAAACCAAACGAACGAACGCATACTCGCCAGACCACAACATCGTCTCGCTTGGCGGCCGACCTGCGGAACTCGGCCGAACTCGCTCATCTCCGCTCCCCTCGACCGAAACAACAGCGGGAAACAGAAGCCATCAATCAGGATGTTATGATGCTGTATGGGCTTTCGGCGCCAGCAAACATCTTTTCCAGTCGGCCACACCGTTACATTCTCAATACTCCGTAGTGCCCGGACAAACTGTTGCATTTGTCTGTGGTAGTTCTTCCTAACATTTTGGTGCCACTCCTTATCCCAATTGTCCTCCTTTGCGTAGTCCTACAAGGTGTGCTGCTGGCCTTGTGAATAGTGGACATGGACGGGACGGCAACGCGATCATCCAAAAGCCTGTTCCACCAACACAACAAACGCCCCTCCCCCCGCCCCATCTCGCTCCTCTCCCCTAATTCACAATCCCCCATTGTACTGTTCGGAATATCATTCAGCCATTGCGACCCGAGACGCGACCCGGCACGGCCGTGCCGATGGAAAACCCAGACCAAAAATAAACGCCGGCGTTGCCGGATTTGCCGGTCCACCTTGGCGCCGCGTCGAGGTGCCGTCGGGACCGGCCCCACCGAGGCGCTAGCCACGCGTCTCCCGCCAGCCAAAGGGAAGACTTGATGATATCACCGTGGAGCTACTGCGAATCGCGTAGTACCAGACGGCACCAGAGCCCGTCCGTTGTCTTGGGACATGACTTGTTCGCTGAGGCACTGAAGCTTTCAAGGTGGATTCCTTCCTCTCCAAGCTCGCGTTTCCCTGGAAATGCGCCACACTCAAACTTGCACCCGCTGACGCGTTGCTGCTATCATAGCGTCTCTCCGCCATGCTCATGACGTGCCCGTCTGTCTAGCAGAACCGGGAGACAACCACAATTGAACGATGTCGTGTGCCCCGGAGTCGCAACGGCAGCAGGTGATATAAGGCTGGACCTATGGCTCTTGGTTCGTAATCATCATCAGTCGCTCTACATCCCGCAACCCGCTTGTGCACCCTACTCTGCCACGATATCCATACAATCTCCCTAGCCTTCACTTTCAAGTCCGAGTCAACCCATTTTTCGCTTCTCGTTGGAGACTTCAACAAGTCACGCTTGATAACTTACAACCTCCCACCATCTTTGCAACCATGGTAAGCTACCTACACTGTGACTTGGGTCTGACCAGTGTGAATCGCGTACTAAAACAACATGAACTAGGCTGGACGCGGAAGACGCCTCGCCACCGGCGCCATCGTCGGTATCGCCATTGCCGGTTTCCTCTTCATCGCCTTCTGGGTCCTCTGCTGCTATTGCTGTTGCTTCCGAAACAAGCGCAAGCAGCAGCGCGGCCGCCAAGCACACCCCGTCGGCGGCGGCGGCGGCGGCGGCATGTTCTCCCGGTTCATGCCCGGGCGCCAGCGCCAAGGTCCGGGAATGATGGAGTCCGGGTACGGACACGGACATCACGGCGTCGCCCAACCGGCCCCGCCGCATGGATACAGATAAGGGGTCAGTGTCACGGGGAACATCCGAGCGTAAAGGGCGCTAGAGCACGTTGGCAAAAGGCGCTACGGAGCAACAAGTGCCCCGGCACATATGACAGGGCATCGGCATGGAGGAATTTCTTCTCTTTGCGTAAGGAACAGTGCAATTCAAGAACTTGAGAGTGGATTTGGACAAGTATACCCGGTGGGCAGCGTTTGGATACCATTGGTTGGCATGGCGTCGGATCTTTAGTCAGACGGACTAGAACGCTCAATGTGACATTAAGTACTATCTATGGGGTATGTGGGGAATTATCCCATCAAACGCGGCAAGGCTACATACCCCACCAGATATGCGGGGAAATAACCAATGAGGGCCTAAAATGACGCTTTAGATGTATGGTACTTCTATTTACAGTTATTTTTGCT
>PUHP01000753.1:0-19414 GCA_006783085.1 Colletotrichum shisoi | reverse complement strand
TAAAGAACCTATTAGATAAGGGGTTTATTTAAGCTAGTAGCTTAGCTACTAAGGTATTAATACTTTTTATAACGAAGCCTAGTAGTAGGATTTATTTCTATATAGACTATAAAGCCTTTAATAGGATTATAAAGTAAAATTAATATATACTACTATTAATCTCTAAGACCCTCTAGAGGGTAGTTATAGTAAAGTAGTATACTAAACTAGACGTTATAGTAGCTTTTTATAAAATTTAAATTACTCAACGATATAAGTATAAGATAGTATTCTAGATAAGGTGTAAGGTATTTGAATAGTTAGTCTACCTCTTTAGCCTTATAGGGGCCTTAGTAACCTTCTAGCAGTATATTAATATAATTCTCTACATATACCTTAATAACTTTATTACTATATATCTTAATAATANTATAAGATTTAGATTACTAAAGGATATAAGTATAAGACAGTATTTTAAATAAAGTATAAGCTTTTTAAATAATTAGTTTACCTCTTTAGCTTTATAGAGGCCTTAGTAACCTTTTAGTAGTATATTAATACTATTCTTTAGAAATACTTGAATAACTTTATTACTATATATCTTAATAATATAATTATTTATATATTTAAGTTAAGAAGAGACTATGTAGAGAAGGTTTAGCAGGTATTATATACGCTAGGGGTAGTAGGTCTTACTCTTAAACTTAATAAGTATAAGTTTAATATTATAACTATTAAGTATATTAGGTTTATTATTAACGCTAGGAAGGGCTTCTTTTATAACCATAAAAAGGTTACAGCTATTATAAACTAGTTAGCGCTTACTGGTATAAAGGTGGTATAAAGCTTTCTTAGCTTTATAAACTACTACTATATCTTTATAATTAACTATACTAGGATTATTAAACTACTTATAGCCTTAATAAAGGGGGGGGGGGTTAACTTTCTACTAGGGAGCTACAGAGGATATAGTATTTTATAGGTTAAAAGACCTCTTTACTAAGGAACTAGTACTCTACTAGTTTAACTCTAATATACCAATAATAGTAGAGATAGATAACTTTAGCTATACCCTAGGGAGGGTAATATCTTAAGACGATAAATATAGTAATACCTATACTATAGTATATTACTTATAGAACCTTATACTAGTATAATATAACTGTTTAATATATAACAAGAAGTTATTAGTAATACTAATATAATTATATGTATAGAGGGTAGAGCTTTAACGTACTACTAGATTTTATGTATTAACTAATTACTAAAGTCATTAGTACTTTATAAAAAAAGTAGTAACTTATAAAGTAGTAAAGCTAGTAGGTAGAGGAGCTTACTTAGTATAACTTCTACTTAGAGTATAAGCCTAGGAAGCTAGTAGTAGTCCTTAATACCCTATTCTAAAGGAAGTAAAACATACTAAAAGGATAGGATAATAAACAAGAAGAGGGATAGGTAATTTAAATAATCCCTAATAAGGCCTAACTAATACCTACCTAGTATACTACTACTTAGAATATCCCTAATATAATAGTCTTTAATTAAGATAATAAGTTTTAAAAGCTATAAAAAATACTATTACCTATAATAAAGAATATTAAAAGGCTTATATAGTAGTACTTTAGTAGGCTAGGAGCTTCCTATTAAAGCTATGGCTAAAGGCTTAAATTATAGAATATTAGATTAACTAGTAATCCGAACTCTTATTTTAAAATATAATTTAGGTACTTAGAGAATATAGCCTTAATAACCTACTTAATATTCTATATATAGTAATTATATAGATATCCTATAATATACTAGCTACTAGCTACCTAAGGCGTAATAGAACCTTAGAACTTATTATAAGAAAGCAGTATTAGCTATACCTTAGTAAGCTAGTCTAAAAGTTTATTCGTAACTATAATATATATAGGTGTAGCTATATTTCGTAATAGGTAAAGAAGGGTCTATTATAGCCTCTACTTATACCTAACTATAAGTAGTTAAAGATCTTAATAAACTTTGTTATCTACCTCCTACGAATAAAAACAAAAGGTATCTCCTACTTATAGGTTATTATTAACTAGATAGGTAAAGGTATTGTACTAGAGGATATAAAGATAATAGAAGTAGAAGCCTATAAAGATTACTTTATAAAGATCTTCTACATAATAGATAGAATACCTTAGATAATAGTTAGTAATAGAGGTAGTAACTAGACTAGTTACTTTTAGTAGTACTTCTATAAGCTTACTAGTACCTAGTAGCTACTTAGTACCTCCTTCTACTTGTAGATAGATAGTAGTACTAAGTAGTTTAATTAGGAGATCTAGGTAATTCTTTAAATAGTTATTTACTTTATATAGAATAACTAAAATACCTACCTACCTATAACATAACTAATACTTAATAATAAGACTATAACTATAATAGGTTTTAGCTTCTTCTTTCTTAACTATAAGTGTTATATAAACCTGTTTCCTATAGTAGATATAGAACTAGAGGATAACTAGGAGGTTACTGCTACTAAGTTGGTATATTATTAAAAGGATATACTATATATAGTATAGGCTATAATAATAGTAGCAAAATATAACTAAGAGGAGTTAGTAAACTATTACTAACGTTTAGTAAAGAGGTATTAAGTAGGAGATAAAGTTTAGCTTTTATTAATAAATATAGCTATACTATAACCCTTAAGGAAACTAAACTAGCTATACTATAAGTATAAGGTAATAAGAATTATATTATTAAATATAATAAAGCTTAATATACTAAAAGAAGTTTATAAGGTCTTTAATATAGACTTACTATAAAAGGTACTTAGTAACCCTCTACTAGGGTAATAAGTAAATAACTTCTACTTACTACCTATTACCTATATTAAAAGTAAACCTAAATAAGCTATAAAAAAGATCTTAGCTACAAGAAAGTATAGTAAGAATAGTATAAGTATACTATAAGCGTTAGTTAAATAGGTAAGGTATAGAAAGCTAACTTAGAAGCTATTAGACTAAGTATAAGAAACTAAGGCTATAAAGAAATATTAGTAGACTACTAGGGGGGTACTAAGGCCTAAGAGGGGGGATACTATTATAGGCTTTACTATAGAAGATAAGTATAAGTAGAACCTACGTATAGAATAACCTTCTACTAGTAGCAACCTACCTAGTAGGCTACTGCTTACCCCCTAGAGAGTAGCTAGACTAAAGATTCTTCCTTCTTCTCCTCTCTAGTATAGATATATTTAATTAAGGCACCCCTATTATTAACTAACAACAGCTACGCCCCTTACACCTTTATAGCCTTTATAGCCTTTATAGCCTTTATTAACTTTACTAATTTTATTATTTTAAATAAGATGTTTTTTTTACGACTTTACTACCACCTTCTTTACTTTAATTAAGCTCTTTATTTATATTTTTAAAATCATTAACTTAGGCTCTATTTATTATAATAGCTACTTTATAATAATCCTTAACTAACTACTTAGTATTTTACTAGTAGGTTAACTTTATAATAGTGTTATAATAACTATAGTATATATAGCCTTATAAGCTTAAGTTCTATTAGCTAGTAGTATTAAAGATAAACCCTTTATATTACTAGCTACTACTATGGAGGTATTAGGCTATTGTTTTAGTAGTATCTTATTATTATTATAGTTTAATCAAAGCTATTTAGATACTTAAATATACATGGATGTAGCCTTTTTGTAAGGTTACCCCTTAGCTAGCCCCTACTAGGGGGGTAGTACGTGACATCTATTAATTTCCTATTTACGCACGGACGCGTTATTTAATTTCAAACACTCTCAACGCAACGCAGTGTACCTAGAGTTGTTGGAGTTGTTGTCTCGTTGGCTCCGAGTTGCCGGCCGTTCCAACTGCTGTGACTTCGTGGTTCCCTCAACTACTTCAACTACTTTAACTGACTGACTGACTGACTGACTGACTGACTGTAAGCACAACCCCCGAAACTCACAGACTATGGCGATAAGACTCGACCACATAACTGCCGAGGTCCGTCCCCTTCCCTTATCTGCTCTCCTACTACAGAGTACCATACCATGTAACATGTATACGGATAACAACCTGCTGGCTGGCTGGCTGGCTGGCTGTAACAGAAAGCAAGCAGATCTTGGGGGGGGATATTAACTCCGAAAGGCGCATCCCCGGCGGCGGGGCCAATAAACTGGACCAAGCTAACTGGAGAAGAGATGAAATAACGGTCTCGAGAAGAATTCTCATTCGTCGGGCCCCCCTGAAGAACCCATGGCGATGCATAATGGCGTGCTTCAACACCCCTTCTCTCTCTCTCTCACTCACTCTCTCACTCACTGACTGTGCCTCCCTCTCCCTCTCCCTCTCTCTGTCTCTCGTATGTGTGTGCTGCTCAAGGCCGCCTCCAAAGGCCAAAAAAAATTAAAAAAAAAACCCCTTTGCCGGATCTGCGCGGAAAGCAAGTAAAGCCGCCCCCCCCTCCACCTCTGTGTGTGTGTGTGGGCAGAGAATGAATAATGGGAGGGAGACAGACTGGCCCTCGTTGCAACGCTGATCTGGATGAGATTCTGTTTTCTTGCCCTCCTCTGCCATCTGCCCTCTTCCCTCTTGTGATGATCTTGACACCACATATCTGCAACGTTCATCAAGACAACCCAGCCAGCCGCCCCCGTCAGCCATGGCATCGTCCAGAGACTGACTGACTGACTGGCTTGTCGATAAATCACGTCCCCTTCATCCTTCCGTCCGTCCACCAGTCGAGTCGGGATACCAAGCGGAGTGTCCCCGACTCAAGAGTCACATCTCCCATCTCAAAGGATCCATCCCCCGCCCCCCAAGCCTGTCCAGGCCAAGCCCGAGTGAACCACTTACTCACCTTACTCACTCACTCCCTCGCTCACTCACTCGCTCACCACACGACGCACACGCACACACACACACACACACACCCCTCCCCGACGCCCCCGACTCGTATGGGCGTCGCGTCGGCGTCTCGCCGTCCATCCACCGTCGTCGCAATGGCCCCCGAACCCATCAGGTCCAACATTCACCGCTTCCGCGTTCGACAGCCGTCTCCATCGGTATCCTCCTCGCCGGCCCTGCGCCGCTCGGCCTCTCCTCCCGCCGTGCGCTATCCGCCTCCGTCTCCGCCGCCGCCGCCGCCACCACCGGCCCTGACGCCCGTGATAGGACCTCCGCCAACCCCGGGACCGCCGTCGGGAACCGTCCCGGATGTCTCGGTCTCGGTCTCGTCCTCGTTATCGTTGTCGTCCTCCTCCCCCTCCTCGGCGGCCACGGCAACGCTCTCGGCGGGCCCAGTCCCGGCAAATTCGGCTTCGATCCCGCCCACGCTTCCGAGCCCCGCCGGGGGTCCAAACAACTCCGTGACGCTTTCCGCTTCATCTTCCTCCTCCTCTTCCGTCGCCGTCGCCGTCGCCGCCGCCGCCCCGTCGCCCAAGGCCGTCCGCGACATCCCCGCCTGCGACCGCTGCCGCAGCTTCAAGAAGAAGTGCAGCCGGACGTTCCCCGTGTGCACCCTCTGCGCCAACGCGGGCCACCGCTGCTCCTTCTCGACGCCCGCCGCCTCCACCGCCGCCCAGACGCACCACCTGCGCGCCCGCATCGAGTGGCTGTCGCGCTTCATCAACGAGAACCTCTCCGTCCCCGGCGTCCCGGGCGTCGAGGCCGTCGACACGGGGACGGACCTCGCCTCCCTGCTGGGTTCCTCGCCGGCGGCTGCCGCCACCCCGACGATTCTTAGTGGTAGTGGTGGTAGTAGTGGTGGTGGTGGTGGTGGTGTTATTACTGCCGTAGGACACCCGCTGGAGATGAACCCGACAACGCCGGCGGCGGCCAACGTCAACGGCGCCACGCCCGGGTCCGGGTCCGGGTCCATGAGCGTCGGGAGCAACCGCGGCGAGCCGAGGGACATCTTTGCCGTACACCAACAGCAGCATCACCAGCATCACCAGCAGCACCAGCAGCACCAACACCAGCAGCACCAACAGTCACACGGAACATCCGGCCCCGGCATCTTTGACAACTCGGAATCTCCATCGTCGAGAGGCGACGACCACATGCGGGCCCTGCTCCAGCCGGGACCGCCGGAACCCGGCCGGATCCTCGGCATCGAGGGGCTCCGTGACGGCCACGGCCACGGCCACGGCCACGGACACGGCCATCATGCCGGCGCCGGCTTCACGTCCTCGAGCCTACCCCGGGACGCCATCGCCCGGCGCTTCGTCGACGCCTACTTCCGCAACGTCAACCGCGCGTACCCCTTCGTCAACCGCGCGCGGGTCCTGCGCGACCTCGAGTCCCTCGGCGAGTCGACCAAGCGTCGGCGCGACGCCGGGTCGACGCTGCTCTACCTCGTCATAGCCATCGGCTGCACGACGCTGCAGCGGGCCGGGCAGATCCCCAACGACACGGCGTCCAAGTTCGACGTGGCCTACGCCGACATCATCCAGGAGTGCCTGGCGCGCGAGGACCTCGAGTCGATCCAGATCCTCGTCCTCGTCGCCCTCTACTCCCTCTTCGACCCGCACAAGGGCATCTCGACCTGGTCCGTCGCCGGCATCGTCTCGCGCCAGGCCATGCTGCTCGGCCTCAGCCGGCGCGCGTCCGAGGACAAGACGCTCTCGGCCACGGACATCGAGCTGCGGCGCCGCCTCTTCTGGAGCATCTACGTGCTCGACCGCATGATGGCCATCTCGCTCGGCCTGCCCGTCGCCCTCGTCGACGACAACGTCGACGTGCCCCTGCCGGGCCTCACCATCGAGGAGTTCGCCTCCCCGGACCGCCAGCACTTCGCCTCCATCCTGCAGACGAACCGCCACGTCATCCAGCTGCGCCAGCTCGAGGACCGCATCCTCAAGCAGATCCACACCCGCCGGCAGGCCGACGTCGCCGCCCTCTCCCAGGCCGACCGCCGCGCCATCGTCCAGAGCATCCGCGCCGACATTGAGAACTGGTACAGCAACGGCTGCCTCGTCTCGCCCCTCGAGCCGGACAACGTGCCCATCCACAACTCCGTCACCTGGCTCAGCGCCCGCTACTACCACCTCTTGCTGCTCCTCCACTACCCCTGCCACTTCAACTCCTCTTCGGGGCCCGGCTCCGCCTCCGGCGGCTTCGGCTCCCCCGTCGTCTCGGCCGTCGAGCTCCTCCGCTTCGCCCAGAAGCACCTGCAGTCCACCTCGGTCCTCCTGCAGCAGCGCCAGCTGCCCCTGAACCGCGTCACCCTGTGCCGCCTGTTCCCCGTCGGCCTCGTCCTCGTCCACAGCTTCATCGCCTGCGCCGCCGAGTGCACTTCCTTCTCCGCCCGCGACGAGGTCGCCGTCGTCGTGAGCATCCTCGAGGCCTTCCCCGAGGGCTGGGCCCAGGCCCGCCAGGCCGCCCACGTCTTCCGCCAGTTCATGGGCCTCGTCTCGGGCGTGCCCAACAACGGCTACACGACGCTGCACTTCCCGAGCGGTGGGAATGTCTACGGCGGCGGCGGCGGCAGTGGTGGTGGTGGCGGTGGCGGTAGTGGTGTTGGTGTTGGACAGGTGACCTCGTCTTCGTCGGCGTCGACGTTGTCCTCCAGGGAATCGTACCAGGCCATGGTCCGGCCCATCATCACGGGGCTCGTTGCGCTGATGCAGGAGGTGCTCGGCCGGTCGACGTGCTACGCGTTTCACGAGTTCCCGGACGACTGTGGCGGCCAGCCCTCGGCGCCGGCGGGCTTTCGAGGCCAGACGGCGTTCTCCCCGACGGGGCCGACGCGGCACTCGGCGTCCGTCGGGAACGACGAGACGTCCATGGACTACGGATGGGGCTCGTTGGAGCTGGGTTTTCTCTAAGGTTCGCTATAAGTCAACATACCCACTTTTGGAACACCCCCCCATCTGGAACACACGAAATGAAGCTATCCACAACATCACTACCCTTTTTAATTAACTATTAACTGCGCCTAGATGCCACTATAATACAGTCCTTAGCTCTACTAGGGCTATTAGAGGCGCTAGATTCAGCTGTCACATCCTCTTTTTTACCAGCCTTAACCTGCGCCTTCTGCACGTCTGAGATAGTGGTAAACTTGGTGTTAGGATCTAGCTTGACTACCCTTCTTTTCCTTGCTGCAGTGTTGTTGACTTGGGCTTGCAGAAGCTCCAGCTTTTGCTGGGCAGTTGCTAGCTCATATGCCTACTCGCTGAAGCCTTTTTTGACCTTCTGGAATAGAAGGTATTGAGTAAAGGTATTATTATCTAGCTCTGTGAATAGCTTTAGTTGGCTAGCTAGATCCTTTATCTTCCTTGGCGTCGACTATGCTACTGCAGACGACGTAGATACCTATCATGATGCTACTCAAAACACCCACTAGGCCACCGCAGACTTGATAAAGGCGCCGGCAGCGTTGGTGTCGGACCCGTACCCGATGTGGCCAGACGCGCTCGTGCTCCCGCAGCCTCCGGCGCTGGCACACCCGCCGGAGGCGCAGACGGAATCGCCACCGGCGCAGAAGCTCTTGAACTTGCCGGTGGGCACGCCGGCCACGCCCTGGCCCTTGAAGGGGTCCCCGAAGGTGACGGCGGCGACGACGCCCTTGCCGTTGAGCTTCTTGCCGGCGTTGTGGACGACCATGCCGCCCTGGCTGTAGCCCGTGAGGATGAGCTTCGTCTGCGGGCACTTGCTCAGCCACTGGTTGGCCTGGTTGGTCATGGCCGTGCTGCCGGGCCCCGTGCCCGTCGTCTCGGCCATGATGCCGCCCATGTCGGCCGGGTAGCTGACGCCCTCGACCGTCACGGCGTTGGCCCCGAGCGCCGACTGGACGGCCTTCTGCAGGCTCGGGCCGACGACGCTTCCGAGGGTGCCCATCTCGGTCGTGCCGCGGGCGAAGAGCACCGTGAAGGCCTTGCAGCCGGTCGCCCGGCGGACCTCGATGGGGCTGGCGGCCGCGAAGGCGGCAAGGAGGGCGGTGGTGACGGCGGCGGTCTTCATGTTTTTAAGTCTTTACTTGAAGTTGGGAAACTAGAAAAAAAAAAAGGGGGAGAACTTTGGAGTCGGGTGGTTGTTTTTGGAAGCGAACGTCTTGTCAAAAGAGCGGGTTGAGGTATTTCGACTTGTCCGTTTCAAAAAGGAGAGTGCGCTGCACTTTGTTGGCAGTTCGTCAAAGTCGAAAAAGAAAGAAGATAAACCGAAAGGCGCGCAAGTAGAGAAGAGACTGGATGGATGGCCCGTTGATAGTCCTGGTGGTGTTCAGAAACTTACCCTCTATCGGCTGGCATCCGCTTCTCTTATACTACTTACAGCATCATCGACAAAACCCCCCGAGGTAGTAGTATATCTAGATGTTGATGATGGGAGCAACAAGGAAAGGCCTCCTTCCAGCCGCGATGCCATCCCGAGTTTGAGACGATGAGGCCCCCCCCCAGTTCGTCCCAAAGCGTTGTTTCTTGCGATCCCCTCGTTTCACACTGATTGGTGGCTTCGTCCGCAGACACCAATGTCTCAACCTATTTTGTCGTCCGTCATCGACACGGTTCCTTGGCGAAAGCCCGTGCATAATAAGCTTGTCCCTTTCGTATTAGTTTGTTGCCGAGTGTAGATGACACCCCAGTGCTCGGACGTGCCAGGTAGCACCATATGAAGGGGATGGAAGGGCGGCGCGCTGCTCTACCCAAGTGCCTACAGTCGTTTCTTTTACACGACGTCCATGACCTCACAACCGCACGACGTTTCAGTAACAACCACGCCGTTGTCGCGGTCGTGCAGGGAGGCTTCCTCGGTTACGTCCCCGCCACGAGGGCGTTGTTCCGAGTTGGCTGGCTTTCGTCAACGAGCCTAGACCCATCCAAAGACTTTGTTGGATTCGATATCGGGCCGAGGATGTCTAGCTAACTAGCCGTGCACTTAGATAAAGCTGGGGGGATGCTGGAAAGGATCCTCCACGAAGGACCATTCTGGATCAGGCGGGCGCCAATCGCATCTATCGTTGTTCGACGTCAGGCCCAAGGACTTCCGAAACAGGGATGTCCTCTGTGATGAACGTCGGTCCAAAAGGCACAGTCACTTTCCGGTCGATTATCCGCAGTGGAGCAAAACGAGCTTACATGACGGCCATCGTGGCTGCTGACCAGCTTGCATGACCATCACCCGTAGGAACGACGTAAACTACGACGAAGGGCACATGAGACAACCGATCAAGCAGGTAATGAATCATTTACTCGATACGGCGGTCTCCGGTGGGCATGGAAGATTGATCAACCATCCATCGGGCAGTTCACATGGAGCCGACTGCGACTCGTCACTCGACGATGGCCTTGAATGCAGGGGCAAAACGAATCATGCCGAGGCAAGTCGTTTTCGGAGGAAAGAAACCCAACACAAGCAAACACTTGTGTCTGCTGTGATTCCATATCACTCTAAACATGTGGCGAGCCTGTAGACATCAACGCGCGGCAAGTCTGTGTCTTGGTATTCCCGAGCATGGCGACGACCGTCGACAGACAACCGAGGCAGCCTGCTCGTCTTCCTCCACCGAAACTTGGGCCTCGAAACGGACCATCGACCGTACCCAGTCCGGCGCATTGTCTGTTTCCGAGTGTTTACCCAGTCGCTTTCTTTGGCTTCAGCATATTGCACATCACAGCCCCCTTGGCGGGATCACGGCACCACGACGCCCGGCGTCGATAGAAACAGGGCGACAACTGGAGGAATACCATCCACCAACAGAGCGCATGGCGAAAAAGGCATCCTAAGAACTGCCATCAGGGGCGGCAGCTCAACCAGGTCATCATGCGAGGTTTCGGGCAACAGTACACATTCCAGTAAACGAGTGGCTGATCGAGATTGTCCCGGCAGGTATCGACATGCTTCGTCAACTCTCGGCAACGCGAAAAGAAATGTCCCCCAGTTTCCTGCCTCGGCTACTTCGGACGTCATGCAAGACCAGTGAACCCCGGGAGAATAGAGATGGTTCTGTGCAGAGTACACTCGCTGAACTGGAACATTCCTCTACTAGATTCGTAGACTCTCACTCCGCCATGACGCTACGCTGTTGTCACCTTGCCCGGACGGACAGCACTTGGTCACAATAGCCTACTAATCTGTCTCTGAGGTGGATTGAGAATTGAGACAACTAAAGAGTTTTGGGCTTGCAGAGCGAGAATACCAAATGTCTTGTTGACGCACGTTGCCTGATTGCTATTCCTATCCTTCCAAGTGACTCAGTCTTGAACCAACATAGCCCTTACTACTTTGTCTGTGACACGGTAACGCGCTGCGGCTTCGCCTGCTCCCTTGAGCTTCTGAAGCACCTTCAGGGGGTGGTGATCTCCCTGCTTACGAGGCACTTTACATCAAACAACCGTTCGTGGCACCATGCCGTCCATGGAGGCACACGGGGTTAAACGATGTTTCTGTTTCCCGCGATGAGAAATTTGCTTTTTCTGTTCCACTCGCCGTGAAAAGTTTCCGAGGCCATGGGGTTGATAATATAGGGGCAGTACGTGACTTCGAGACTGTTTACTCCCTGGAAAAAAGAAACGCAAAAACAAAAAAAAAGAAGACATAATAGGCTAGCCTTGCCCAAGGTCGACCTCGAAACATCCGATCTTTGGGGCCCGTTCTCCTGCATATGACCTAGCAGTGTCTTGTTCTTTTTCCCAAAGCCCATTTCAAATCAAATCCCGCAGGGAGAAGTCAGAGAGACACGCAGCCATCCGCGCGGTCCTCGACGAAAATGCTCCCCAGGATCTGCCCTTCGTCTATGTTGCTCTCCTGGAACCCGTCAAAGACGACCGTCTTCGTCTCGGTGGGCTTCTTGAGAAGGCCGATCTGTAGGGCGCCGCCGCCCGAGTCGTTCGCCTCGTGGAACGAGGTGAGGTACTCGTCCGTCAGGTTCAACTTGCGCGCAGGGTCCTGCCGAGAGCTCCAGCGGAACGTCATGACGCCCTGGTTCGACGCGTCGGACCCGTTCCCGAGCAGCAGCCCGGCGCGACGGAACCCGAGCTGCGGGTTTTTTGCCGCTCGGGTCGAAGATGGACTTATCGTCGATGATGACCTCGAGCCGTTTGAAGCTGGTCGCCGTCGACTCGGAGACGACGTCGAAGCAGGACGGGGTCACGCCCGCGGGGAGCAGGAGGATCTCGGACCACGGCGCGGGCCCCTTTGTGAAGCCCGGGTGGAAGGGGCTCTCGTTGGTGTCGAAGACCTGGAGGGTGGCGTTCTGGGGGATCCGTCCATCGAGGACGATTGGGCACTGGATAGAAGACGATTGGGAGGGGTTGAGTTTGACGGGGCGGGTTGAACGAAAGTGCTACTGGTAAAGCCAATTTCCTACATAGTGTAGAGGAAATGCGGGCCGACGCGAATCCTAGATTCGAAGACAATCTGAGTGATTTCAGTCCTACATCCATCTAGCTTTTAGCGGTCATCCTGCTGTGCAGGTTAATCAACGCAAGGGGTAAATCCTGCTCCAGGAGGCCCCTACAGACCTCCTTACCTTTGAAAGATGCGGGCTGTGCCAAGACTTGTAGCTTTGTTTGCAGCTTTCTTACCTTTGCGTTACACTGCGTCTACAATGCCGACACGTTCCTATGCTTAGTATAGTAGGATAGACTCAACGCGAAATGGCCAGTAGGCGTCTTTCTTAACAAACTTTCAAGCTTACTGCGCCGCTAGAAAGGTACTACAACAGTCTTCTGGTCCATATTTACTATCCAGACGATAATCGACAGCTTCTTTACTTCTTGACGGTAGTTTTCAAAGTAACAGACTTATAATGGCAAGGTTGTAGAACTAGGTATTAGAGATACTATGGAGGAGCACTATTCCAGTAATAGGCTCTCTCCTACCCTACTATGCAGTTCTAACACGTAATATTCTCCTAGAAGAACGAATTGGTGGGGAAATTCCAGCTGCTAAGCCGAGGAAGCTTTATGAGCTACAGATTGCTATTTTTCTAGACAACGTCTTATTACATAACATTCAACTTAGTTTGACTGCCATACGATACGGAAGACCCAAATCCATACGGTATGTATAGCACCTAGTTCTCTAGCAAACACCTACATACAACACCGCTTGATCGTTGACGGGCAACTTAAGGACACCGATGCTAAATATGTTGAAGACAAAGTGTCTAACAGGTTTGCGGCATGTATTAATTACACGTAACTAGCTTATGTTACAGGGTAAAACCCCCTATTTTAGGGCTCCCTGAATTAGTCCTCTTACGTACCTATACCTATATGTAGGCTATATTCCCCTTATTTCCTATTAGATAGGAATAAGTATCTTTCCCTCCTTTTTCTCCTACACCTATAGTATAACTACCTTATAATATCTTATAATAGTTATAAGCCTAAAATACTTACTATACCTCTCTTTTAGTACCTTTTATCCCCTTTTTATCCCTTTTTCTAGCCTATTATAAGGTAAATAAGTATATTTTAAGACGTTCCTTACTAGCTTAATTTCATCCCCCTTTATCCTCTTTTAGTTGAAATTTAAATATCCTTTAGTAATAATATATTAATAAGCCTCTATAAGTTAGTTTATAGTAATAGGCTTTCTAACTATAGTTTTAAAACACCTACTTAAGTAATTAGTATATATAAAATACATTAGGAAGTCTATCTAGGCTTATAACTTAGGGCTTCCTAATAGCTTAATAGCTTTATTACTTTTACTAAGGAATAATAAGGTATATAGTAGATAAGGTACTTCCCTTAATATACTATGTTAAGGCCCTCTTATTAGCCCTCCTCTTTAGCCCTCTTATTGGCCCTCCTCTTTGGCCCTCTTTAGCCCTCCTCTTTAGCCCTCTTTAGCCCTCCTCTTTAGCCCTCTTATCAGCCCTCCTCTTCAGCCCTCTTCAGCCCTCCTCTTTAGCCCTCTTTAGCCCTCCTCTTCAGCCCTCTTATCAACCCTCTTCAGCCCTTTAGGGAACGCATCACATACACGCCTCCCAACACCCCTTAAGGTCTTATCTACTAGGGTAGAAAGGATCTTAGCCCTAATCCCTTAAAAACGCAACCAGCGTAACGCGCCTAGTAGGCTAGATACTAATAGTAGATATCAATAACCCTATTAATATAGTAACCTTTAAATCTAATAATAAGTACTTTAACTATTATACTTATACTAAGTTGTAATAAGAGTACCTATATAACTACATCTTAAGCTCCTAAACTTTAAATACCCTTAAGTATATATTAATAGCTCCTCTAAATACCCTTATAAGTGTATAATACTTACTTTAACTTATGTCCTTTATTTATAAGTAATTATTTACTTACTTAAATAATTAGGGGGTATATTATAGGGTAAAACCTCTTATTTTAGGGCTCCCTAAATTAGTCCTCTTATATACCTATACCTATATATATAGGCTATATTCCCCTTATTTCCTATTAGATAGGAATAAGCATCTTTCCCTCCTTTTTCTCCTATGCCTATAGTGTAACTGCCTCATAATGTCTCGTGACAGCTTATCTACCCTCGCTTTTCTTCTTTCTATTCCCCTTCACTTTGCATCCACTTCAGCCATTCCTTCTGTTATCACAATGGCAACCCCATCCCATCCTCCAGAATCACCACTCAGAATCCGTCAATGTCGCGAAACCAGCAATGCTCAAGGGCGGCGCGGGCGGTAACCCTCCTTGATGGATCCAGGCTCGTCATCTTGGCCACGATGTCCCTGAAGTCCGGATCGACAGGCTTCCACAGTTCAAATGGCTCCCTCGGGTTCTGCGGGCCGAACTGGCAGCAAAGATCCCTGAGACGGCCAAAGTAGGGATCGTTTTTCCCAAGATGGTGAAGAAGCCCGTCGACGCTGGCAAGGTCTCCGAAATACGACAACTGCCGTCGCAGAATGGCTCGCCAGGGCTCCTCTCCGTTGAGGTCCTCTTCGGCAACGTACAAGGCCATCCTGTCCAGCATAACGAAAATCGACTAGTTGATCTTAGCAGAAAGGGATGGCTCGGGAGAGAGAAACGAGAGAGGACATACGACAATGCCGAAAGAGAAAATGTCGGAAGGGATGTTCTGGCGACCGGCGACCGCGAGCCCAAGATTCCGGGCTTCGCCAAAAGTCGTTACCGGACAAGGACCCCTTCAGGTTGCCGCGAGGGCCCAGAAGCACAGCATCTTCCAAGTCGGTAATTTGGACACGCTTCACGTTCAAGGAGCCGTCGGCGCTCTCTTCGCAGTCCACCATGATGTTGTCGGGCTTGATGTCTGTCGGCGAGTCAGCAAGACTGATGTCGTACGCTTGACTATCAGACGCGCTGTGGAGGGCCCGCCCCGGCTCACAGGTATGAAGTATACGCTTGTCGTGCAAGTCAGCCAGACCCATCAGGGCAGCCTTGAGGATTCGCTTCTTTGTATCCTGCCTCGGGTTTCTCTGGCTGAGCTGGAGGAGAGTGTGGCTGAGATAGGGATAAATGAAGAGGTGTTGCTCCGCAGCGTGGTCTATGGCCGTTCTCACGTTCGGGCTACTGGCTACTGAGTTTTGCAGCCTCTGTTGGTATTCGAAGTCGTCTGGTAATATATCCTTGACGATGAAATCTTGGAGGCCTGCCCTGTACAAACGGAAGCGTGAGTTTTAGCCAAGTAGGTCCAACAACAAGAAGAAGCTTCTTTCCATCCGATGCACGGTACCTAGCGCGGTAGACACCCATTGGCCTTGGTATCTCTCGGTGGTGAAGAACATGGTCAATCACATATGCCCGACCAGAATCGCCATACAGGGTTGTCCCTGGGGGGGAGGGTCTTCTCTCCGCTTGTAGCGACGTGGTCGTGGACATGGTCCGATCTTGGGACTGGTGCAGCTTGACGTGGGCGGCGCAAGAAGCTGGCGTGATGAGACGGGCAGCGTGAGATAGTACGCGGGCAAGCATGTCGGTCGGTTCTTTTCCTGCCGGTGTTACATGTCTTCGCTTCTGTTTATCTTGTTTTGGCGACAGCACACAGCGAAACCAGCGACTGAGCAAGAGAAAAGATGAGCAAGAGAAAGGACGAGTGAGTGAGTGAGCGAGTAAGTGAGCGAGTAAGTGAGCGAGTAAGTGAGTGAGTAAGTGAGTGAGTAAGTGAGTGAGTAAGTGAGTGAGTAAGTGAGTGAGTGAAGTGAATGCATGTGAGTGGGAGAGAGAGAGAGAGAGCTTGGTTGGAGGGCAGGCAGTGCGTACGTACGTACCGTGGTTCAGCCGAGGTGCTGACAAAGAAACATTATGTCATCGAAGATTAGGCCTACAGTTTGTGTGACGAGAAATTTGTTCTATCCGTTGACGTGTTTTGATTTTTCAAGGATTTTGTCAAGTCTAGGTTAGTCAGGAGCTTTGATTTCATGGTGTTGTAAATTGGTCAACATGAAAGCTGGCGATGTCATAGGGCTGGACATGAAATACATCTGTAGGAACACTTTCCCAGGAACCGGCTCTCTCCGACTGTACTATACAGCTCAGACATGTGATATACTCCTAGAAGAACGAATTAGTCAAAGATGCTTCATCTGCTAAGCCTAGGAAGCTTTATAAGCTACAAGTTGCTGCTTCTCTAAATACAACATCTTGTTATGTAACATCTAAGCTAGTTTTACTGTTGTACAATAGGGAAGAACTAAAACCATAGGGTATCTATGTATGGCACTTAGTTCCTTAGCAAACACCGACATACAACACCAGTTGATTGTTGACGGCTGATCGCTGCCGGTTTGTTCTCTGACTCTCACACGCGCCCCTGTCGATGAAAGTCCCATCAGCTGAAAATCCCTCATGCAACAAGGGGGCCCTTCGAGCAATCAGCTCTGGTTTCGGCGTACTTGTTTTGTGGGTTGGGACAGAATTGTGAACAAGGGCGAAGAGAACCACTGTCCTAGGGCCCCCCTTAGCTTCGATTTGGACCCTGTTCTTGACTCCGCATAGAGCTCATACGCCGTTTCGAGTGCCATTCCTCAGCCGACGACACGTCACTTCGGACTGTAGTAGAATGCTGCCTAGTAGAGAGCTGGCCCTGCCCCTCCCCCTACGCGGGGGGCTCCAAGGGGATTGAATAGAGATCTAAAGCTCGCCAAGAAAAGCAGCCCCGTCACAGCGGTAATCGCACTTGCATCCAACTATTCTCGAAAATGTCCGAATTCGTAATCGAAGACAAGGACCTGGCCGGCCTCGAAGGTAAAGTGGTCATCGTCACGGGCGGCTCGTCCGGCATCGGCCTCGCCACGGCGGCCACGCTCCTCTCGCTGGGCGCATCCGTCGTCAACGCGGACATCAACCCGCCGGCAGAGCAGCCGGAGAGCTCGTATGCGTTTGTGAAGACCGACGTGACCGTCTGGGCGGACCAGGTCGCGCTGTTCAAGAAGGTGAAGGAGATCCACGGCCGCGTCGACCACGTCTTCGCCAATGCCGGCGTCGGCCCGCGCGCCAACTACCTGTCGACGGATGTCGATGAGAACGGAGACCTCGTAGAGCCTACGCACGTGCTCTTGGACGTCAGTCTGAAGGGCGTGATGCATACCGCTACGTTGGCTATATACCACATGCGGCAGCAGACCGAGGGGGGCAGCATCGTCATCAACGGATCCTCCACCGGCTTGCAACGACTCCGAGCTGTAGACTATGGTGAGTCGCAATATCTGCGCGATCCATGTTTATCCGTCTTCTTGTTCACTAACTGGGTGATGTTGCAGCCACCGCTAAACATGCCGTCCTCGGCTACGGTCGCGGTCTCATCCCGCTCCTCGGGGCGGCCAAGATCCCGATCCGAGTCAACACCCTCGCGCCGACCTGGGCCGACAGCAACGTGCTCCCGGACCTGAGAGGCCTGATGGAGAAGGTCGGCGTCGAGATACAGCCCGCGGAGGCCGTGGCCCGGGGTGCGGCTTTGTTGATGGCAGATGGTTCGCGCAACGGGCATGTGATTCATGTCCAGCTCGGAAAGTACAGGGAGATTGACGAGTCTATACTCCTCCCCGCGTTCGAGTCCATCAAGGGGCCGGACTACCCGAGCGAAGACGAGGTTCTTCGGCGCCTGCAAGAGCTCATGTCAGCTGCTTAACGGGCAAACGAGTCGTAAGCATGTAACCTAACTACCCTACATCCGGGCCACCCCCACATCCGAGCCACCATTAGCACCACTTATGCCACTATTCCCATCCACTATTCCTCCACCCTACTACCTACCCAGATGCAGCTTTCAGCTTTACTAGGCATTTCTAATACGCTAGATTTGTCTAGACTATCCTCTACTTTACTAGAGGATAATAGAGCCTATTAGATCTACTCTATCCTTACGAACCTGCTATTAGGCGACATAGGGACCTTTTTCCTCCTATATTAGTATTATCCCTATATCTAGCCCTATAGTTACTAAACCTACTACTCTAGTATAACTAGTCTAGTTACCTATTTATTATAGCCTTTTTATACCTTTCTAGACAAGTAATAAATAGTATAGGTATCTAGGTTATCCTTATCTAACTAGATAAATAAGTATAATTAATGTTAGAGGTTAGCTAGGTAATAAGGAGTTAACTATAGGATAATAAATATAGCTTTATCCTACTATTAGCTAGACTACTAGCTAGACTACTAGCTAGACTACTAGCTAGAAGTTACCCTAATAACTATAGTATTAGATAGGGGATACCTTAAGGAGATAAGCTATAACCTAGCTTACTTTTAGCCTATCTTTATATTCTAGCTAGTTATAACTATGTTTCTAGCTTTATAATAATAGCTTAGAAAGATCCTCTTACTAATAACTATTAAGTTACTATACTAGTAAAAGATATTGTTAACCTCCTTTCTACAGGCCTACTTTAATAGTCTAAAGACTAATATATCTAAAGACTAGAAGATAGTAGAGGTATAGGGGGGTAGATATAATAGATAGATGTTATACTAGAAGCATTACTATATAAACTTTATTATTATATAGCTATAATACCTATTTGTAACTAATAGTCTAGCCTTATCTAGCTAGGTAGGCCTAGTCCTTAGGATAAAGATGTAAGGGTTTACCTAAGCGACAGGACAGAGATTACCTAGCTCCAGCGCACAGGCCACAACCAACCCCTTATCCCCAAAGGAAGATTCTTCACGTAGTTAGAATCATTAAGCAAAAGTCACGCAATAGACTTAGACCTATCTTTCTATTAAGAACCCTACCTAGTTAAGTATATTTAGCTATACTCTTATAATTTTTTTACTTCTATCTCTTTAAAGTAAGTAATATAGGTTTAAGATAGAAAGAAGTAATAATTATATTTTAGATGTAGTAGCGTACTTATTAAGCATTTAATAAAGAGCTACAAGCGTAAACAAAACACAACCTCCTACGTAGGGAAAAGCAAATTAAGCTCTATATTAAGTAAGGTATAAGGTATCTCCTACCCCTAGTTAGACTAGGTAGGAGTCTATAGACTTAACCTAAGGGCTATTATAATAAGCCCCCTTTAAGGGAGT
>PUHP01000752.1:0-13302 GCA_006783085.1 Colletotrichum shisoi | reverse complement strand
GGGGGGGGGGGGGGGGGGGGGGGGGGGGGGGGGGGGCAACTGATTTTTCCTTCTTTTCCCCCCATCGACTTTTCTTCCTGGCTGCCCGCCACATGCAGATGGTGGGAAGACTCGAGGGGGAGGAGAGAGTCGAGAGAAGAAAGGTGACTAACCCAGACCACTCATTGACCGCTGCGTTTAATTTAATCAGCTTGAAACCTGGGCAGCTGGTCTTTGCACCTGCGTTGCATGGATGATGGTGCCAACAGACTGACTGCAAGGGGAGTGAGGGGGGCAGCGCAACGACGCAACGCGACGGTGGGGTAAACGGCAAGACACCGAGACTTGGCGTCTTTCGTGCCGCTTTTGAAAGAGATAAGGTCAATTATTCTGGCCATGCGCTGGCGGCAAGTGGAATGGATGTTGTACGTCACACTACCTTACTTCAGACTTCAGAGAGCGCCTCCAGCCAGCGACCCAAAGAACATCTGAGCCCGCATGGTTATTCATAGTGGCCGTGCGTGTCGTACGGTGCACCATTAGCGCCAACCTGACTATAGACGGCCTGAAGTTAGGCCGACTTGAAATCTAAGCTTGAGATCTGAGCATTAGGAAAAAAGCATTAGTATTTTGCACTGTCGCCAGCACCTGCCACTATTGCCAGCACCTCCTACTATTGCCAGCGCCTGCCTACTATCGCTTGCTCGGTCTACATACACGCCGGCGACAGTAGGTAGGCGCTGGCGACAGTGCTAATGCTTGTTTCCTAATGCTCAGACCTCAAGTTTAGATTTCAAGTCGGGCAAACTTCAGGCCGTCTATAGTCGGGTTGGCGCTAATGTACCACCGTATGTCGCCTGTGCATTATGAGATTTGCCGTGCGACGAAGGCGGTGCATCGGGTTGAAGGTTTTCGAAATGCTCATTTCAAGTCGTCTCGCTCACTATAGATAGGCCTCAGGCAGTGTCTCGAGAACTCCTGCCAACCAGAAGAAGTACGACCGTGTTGATCAATGGCAACATTTGCCAACGTATGGCAACATCCAAAAGTGAATAAATAAGCCTTTATTCTTCCTCTTTCGAGTCCCAATGACTGTTGGATGACGCTAGGAACTGTCAGTTTATGGTTGACAGCTTGACTGACGACGGCTGGAGCACAGTCCGGCACCTCTATCCGACTTAAAACATTGGCATCCGGACCGAAAGCAAGACTAGGAATAAGCTCGATGACGTCTCTGAATGAGCTTGTGGCTTTGCGCTATCCGCACTCTCGACGAGACACGTCGGCCCACCTGACCTAAGAAATCTTCTGGAACTTGTGGGTTCCCGCGCTCCGGCATTCACTTGTCTTTGGCCTGCGATCAGCAGAACCTTTCCCTTCTTTGCTCTCATCTGTAACGCCTATTCCCACTCCTTGCTTCATGCAAAGAGCAAATGCAGACCGTAACACTCTGCTCCTAGGATGTTTACCGTTTGGCCCTTGGGTTGGTGAATGCTGTTTCTATGCTTCGCTTCTATTGCGTTGTTTCTCTTTGTCTCTCTCTCCTCGGTTGGCCGTGGGGCAAAAATTGAGATGGTTATGCCAGCAGGTTGCACCAATGGCAGACGTTGACTGGAGTGCATGACTTCGCATGATGCAAAAAATCGAATGCCAATTGCTTCCAGGCCCGGCAATCGTCACCATTTTGACCGGCTGACTATTTTTAGTCTCCAGGAGTGCCTGTGCTTTTAGCAAGATGCTCGTGTGTTCGAAACAGTCGAGCTACGAGCACACGATACTCGAGCATCTCTTGCGGCGCTCGAGCTGCTTTAGGGCGTGTTTTTCAATAGTGTGCCACCATCCATTGAACTGAATGGCCGGGCTCCGTTGACCCTGGCTGCTTTCACGGTCTGGCTGGATGTCCGAAATGATGATTCTTCATCGAGTATCCGTACGCCCTGTCAGAACCGGCGGGCCCCCCCGTTTCGGGTAGGTTCGCCGCGGTTACCGCTGATCAGTGACGGTCATGACCTGAGGTAGCGGCGCAGGTGCGTTCCGCATCTCGACTGCGACGCGAGTATCGTGAATGCGTCTGTCAAACATCTTAAAATCGAAGACGCCCTCAAGCTCGCGTCGGATGTTGGCCAACTGCTCGTGAGCCTTGAGAATCTCGTCGGGCTTGTTGTCTTGATGCACGTGGACCTTGATCAAGAACATCCAACGCCGTCCCGGATCGGCCGGAGACATGGTATCCCACGTGGCCGTCTGCGTGAGAGGGCCATTGTCGCCGTTCATCTGCAGGATGTAGTGTCTGGAAAAGCAAAACTCGACGTCGTCTCTGAAGAACTGATACGTCTCCTCTACAGCCTCGCTCTTGAATCTGTATCGCGTCAGACCTCAGCCCTCATCGCCATCTGCCAGCGAGCGACATGACGTACTGGTAGTTGTTGTCTCTCATAACAGACAACAGGTTCTTCTGGTCCCAGATCTCCGTCTTCTTACGCTGCGTGACCGACGAGCGGTTCTGGGGAGGGTCAGGGAAGTCGGTCCATCGGAGGGTGCCGGGGCGCGCATTGAAGTCCAGTCCCGGAGCGTTCGGGCCGAAGTCCTTATCCTTGAAGACCTCATATCGGGCCTGAAGGATGTAGGATTGACGACTCAGTTGCTGGTGCAGGTCCTTCCACAGCACCTGGATGTCTTTCCGTGAGGTCTTGGGGATTGAGTTCTGGTTCGAGATTCCGCCAGGTTTGGCCGGGCCCTTGAAGTAGAGCACACGATGGAGACTCTGCCACGGGGGCATGGCGCAAAGACCGCCCAGAACAGAGCAAGCCGCCTGGATGTCATCATCGTCGACAAGCGTTGTGAGAAAGAGCTCGTACATTGCGAGTGGCTGGTAATTGACGACTATATGATGCTGAAGAGGGGGCCGAACGGGAGTGCAGACTTGGGTGAGACTCAGCACCCGGGCCAGGGAATGAATCGTGAAGACGAAGCTCACTGAGAGGAGGAGGAGGAGGAGGAGACCCGGTGCGTTTGAGAGTCGGCGGAAACGATTCGCGCTAAGCCAAATGGGGGCTTCGCTAGTGGGGGATGATCACGTGGACGCCCGTCACCGTGCGCGATCGCCCCGGCGCGTGGTCGCGGTCTGATGGGAGTGTCTCTGTTCCTGAAATTCCGGGGCCCCCACCCCCAACCAAAGGCACGTTCGTACCTAGGTACAGAGTAGCTTTTTTCAAGCACCCGATCGATGTTCAGCTGTTCGCGCCTCGATGTGCGGACGGCTTTGACGCAAACCAACACCAAGACATTCTTCCTCCTGTTTGGAACCTCAACATTACGCACAACTCGGGCAATGTCATCGTCCACTTCCTCAACCGCAAAGCGGCAACAGAGAGACTCCATCTCGCCGCCGCCGGCCAAGCGGAAGGTTCAGAGCGGCACAACCAGTGAGTGATGCCCCTACTCGCACCCGAATGGCACTATTATTGCTAACACATTGAAGAAAGTGCAGTCGCAAATTTCTTCAAGCCGTCGTCCCAGAAGCCGAAAGACCGAACGATTTGGACCGAACGCGCCCCGGACGATGATACCCCCGCAACTCTGCTTGTTGGCCGCTACGAACCAGAGCAGCCCCCCACCGAATCCGAGAAGAGGAGCAAGGTTGCTGCCTTTGACCTGGTATGGTAGCTCGAGCGACTGCTTCTGGCCGAAGCGAGGGTAATTGACACATCCCGCCCCAGGACTCCACCCTGATCGCAACAGCGTCTGGCAAGAAACATGCCGATGCTGCCGAGGACTGGAAGTGGTGGCACCCGACTGTTCCCGGGAAGTTGAGGGAGATGTACAACGACCAGGGGTATGTCGCTTCTGCGGTCTTCTCTTCTTTGCAGGACCAGCTAACATCGTCAGGTATCGCATCGTGGTCCTTTCCAACCAAGCCGGCCTTGTTCTCCACGCCGAGCCCAAAGCCAAGACCCCAAAATCGAACAAGGACCGGGTCTCCGCGTTCAAGCAAAAGGTCAATGCCGTCCTGACGCAGCTCGACATCCCGACAACTATATACGCCGCAACTGAGAAGGATATATACCGAAAACCGCGGCCGGGGATGTGGAAGGAGCTTTGCGACGACTACGACCTGGTTGACCAAGTCGACCTGAAGCAGAGCATATTCGTCGGTGATGCAGGAGGTCGCATAGCTGCTTCGAAAACCGCCAAGGACTTCAGCTGCTCCGATCGGAACTTCGCTGACAACGTTGGCATCCAGTATCAGACGCCGGAGGAGTTCTTTCTCGGCGAGAAGCCGAGAGGTTTTGTTCGAGAGTTCGACGTTGTCCACTACCCATATCCAGATGACTCCGAGTCCTCCGGAACAGAATCTCTCTTCGAGAAGAAGAACAAACAGGACATCGTTCTGTCTTGCGGTCCGCCCGGCGCTGGCAAAAGCACGTTTTTCTGGAAGCACCTGAGGCCACTGGGATACGAACGGATCAATCAAGACATCTTGAAGACGTTAGTTGATTTTGTTTCTCCAGAAGGAAACTCAGTCTTGCTGACATGTTTGTAGTCGAGAAAAGTGCGTCCAGGCTGCCAAAGAACTACTGGAGGGCGGACAATCTGTCGCAATAGGTCAGTGATCTGGTGTCTTACCTGACGACTAACTCACTCACGCCGGTTAGACAACACCAACGCGGATCCCGATACGAGAGCGGTCTGGGTTCAGTTGGCACAGGAGCACCAGCTACCCATCCGATGCCTGTGGTTCAAGACACCTCTATATATCTGCGAACACAACGACGCCGTGCGGTCCATGAATAAAATTGTGAGCTTGGACGTGACCCATTCGCCATGACACCCGTTAATGACATGCCAGCTCAATCCCGAGTCCCGGACTGCACTGCCAAAAATGGCATTCAATGGCTTCAAGTCTCGCTTCAAGGAGCCGAAGATGAAGGAGGGCTTCCAGGACATCACCGAGGTTGACTTTTCTTTCCGAGGAACCAAGGAAGAGCATGAGGCCTGGGCCAAATACTGGCTGTGACCGCCCAGATGGAATGATTCCGGAGGGCCTTAACGGCACTCGACACGCATGTCGTTCCGCTCTTCGATAGTAGCTCCGGGTAGATTATTGGCGCGGGTTTCCGGGGAGTCATTCTAGAGAATACCATTCCCGTAGGCCTTTTATACTGCCGACACGATTTCACCCTTTACAACACATTTCACTACGCTCGAGCTGTCTCTTTGAAGCAGGCTGCTGCAGACAGACCTCGTCTTCGTCGGATCCATGATCCTGTCTAACCTTCCAATCGCGCTTACTGAATGGGAACAGATGCCTGCAATACAATCCATAATGCATCTTGCGGAGCATCAACGTCAGAGCCAGGCACGCCATATTCCCTTCCTTCCAGGGCTCGGTGCCAACGTCAAGGGAGGTGGGGGGGGAGAAGCATTCCTCTCCCCCGCTTCTTCGAGCATCATATCTGCGCATCCGCAAGTTTGCAGGTAGGCAATCAAGTACTCCCTTCTATTGCTGCGGTCCAGCCTATCCTCTCGGATAACAAAACGTATCCCAACCTCGCTTTTTCTCACGCAACAAGCTGGGGTTGAACGCTTCAACGCACTGCTTCCCCCAGGTCTTGTCATACTGCCGTCGATTGTCAACAGATCCGATTGACTCGCTTGATCCTGAACCGTGAACTGGTGGTCCTTGAGACTAAGGCTTGAACTCATGATTACCTCTCATCTCTAAGCGGCCAGACTCTTGTCTAGATTATTGGTTGTGGTGGTATGGAGTAAAGTGAAAAGCGTGTAGAAGGCTTGAGACGACCGTTTATACTCCTGTAACTAAACTACATCTGCCGATCAAATATAGGTCCTCCCTACATCAAGCCTAGTGGGAAGTCTAACAGCTAGGCACCGAACATCCATACCGTTATCCTTGCTACAGTCTTCATCCCTGTTCTTGCTACAGTCTTCATCCTTGTTCTTGCTACAGTTCCTATCCCCAACGTTAATCTCAAAATCTAGGTTAATCATTCCTGCAACACACCTGTCTTTGAGGGTGACGGCATCTGTTGCGCCAAAGCCGGCATGACCGCTACGCAGCAAAGAACTAGGTCTGGTTCCAGAGATCGTCTAGAGCGACACTGCTGCGCGCAGAAACCCTGCTGATGCCCAGATCTCCAAGACCCAAACAGGTTTGAGGCAGATTCTTGGTCCCCGCGGACGGACCAACGAGCATGCTTGACGTCTTGGCTAGATCCTCAACAGGTGTCAGCAGACCTGCAATAGGGACGGATGCAGTAGGGGCCGGTTTCCAATTCGAGAGTAAACAGGCTACAGATGAAGAGTCTCGGATCCGACTTTGTCAGCGTAGATTACTTGGATGGTGACACCATACGCTCGAGAGGTATAGTAGCAACAGGACCTATCAGAATCAAGTATGGCCTGGAAGCCCCGAAGGTAGAACAACAGCTCCGCAATATTTGTGGATTCAAGAATCACTGCAGTGATAGGTCATCAGGGCCCAGCGCATTGTCTGAAGCTGTCGGTACTAACTCCCACCTCAACGATTGAGTCAGGCGTTGTGAGAGTATCGTGAGCTATACTCCGAAGAGCCAGGTGGGCAACGATGTATCTAGGCTGTAGGTATCAGACGAATATTGGGCATCATTCATGGGACGCCGTTAGTGATTGTCTTACTGTCGGGTCTGAAGTTTATATAATCTCTCGGGGACACTCTCGGGAGCAGTATCCTGGGGGCTGTATCAGTCCCGGCTGGAACTTCTTTCTTGCCATCAGGGCTTGAAAGGATCTGGGTATGAACCGAATCACCAGATTACCCCTATTGCTTCAGCTGACCTCTTCGCTCTGTACCACACACACCCCCCCTGATACTTCAACACCGGCGTCGTTTTTGTTAAGGGATATCGCGAGCCCCGTGGGGTATTATCGATTACCCAAAGATTGAAGGATTCGAGACCAGGCATGGAGGGTTCCGGGTATACGGACGGCCTCATCGGACCTCCTTGGAGGCCGTATAAGAAGGCTTGAGGGCACCAGCGGCCGCCCGGAGCTCCGCTATAGGGGCCGAGAGGTCAAAATGAGAGCCTCCTTCTTTCTAGTTGTAGGATAAAGAAGCCAGAGATGGATGTAGTCACTCATTTACACCTACCTCCCAGATGACGTCTTCACTCTGTATAGCGCCCCTGACGAGGGGGCCTGCGGGTTAGCAATGAGAGTTTTCCGTTCAAAGCCGGTGGCACTTGGACTTGGAGCAAGTCAGTTATCCTGTCGTGAGCTAATGATGCAGTAGTCGGTTTGAGATGCTGCAGTCATCGGTTGAGTTTCACTGCGGGTGATTCAGGCGGTTCCTGCCAGCCAGGCTCTCGTCAAGGGAGACAAGGCAGAGAGCCCTGTGGGGGATGGCGAACAGGATGAAAAGGCTTCCGTCTTGGGCTATGTGTGTTTCGTCGTGTCGTCCTGCTCGGTCTTTGTCGAGTTGATGGCTGAGCAATGTAGACAGCGCCACCGCACTTCCTTGGCGAGACATGTCCGGCCGTTGTATCCTCCTCTCTTTTGTTTGGCGTAAGACCGAGCCCCATCTAGGGTCCTGGTTTTCAGGTCCGGAAAAGGCGTTTACGGATACAGAGCGCGAGGGGAGTTGTCAGCTGATGGTTGGAGCGAGACCATCATCATCCGATGCCATGTTGTCTGGTGGTGGTGGTGGTGGTAGCTGGGATCGAATAACGAAGTCGTGGCCAAGTCAACGGTGCATCGAGAGGCTGCGGCATGGAGTCTCGTAAAGTTGTGATGATGGTGTTTCCAAGGCGATCGATCGCGGGTCGTGGATGAATGGTGAGAAGGCTTGGCTCGATGGAGGTTCGATGGAGGATGAAGTCCTTTTAAAGAAATGGCAGCAGCAGCAGCAGTACTTTCTTTTTTTCTGTTTTTCAGCCCCCTGTGCTGGGGGACCAAGGATCGATCATCTGCCGGGATGCGAAACAAACTTGGGTCGAGCGAGGTTGACGCGTCCCGCCCCAGCTTGGCTCGGCTGTGTGTGCCGCGATGCCGTGGTGTGGTGCCGTCGGCTCCGTCCGGGCTGCCGTGATAGCCGTTGACGAGCGTCCGTCCTGGCATTAAAGTTTTTGGCGACATTGCGGAGGAGAAACCGAGACGGGAGATCCGGTGGATGCGATGCGATGGCGACGGGATGGCATGGATGACCTGCATGAACACACGCTTTGGCAGATCTGATCTATCGATGTTTATTCTTATTTTTTAAGGTTTGCGGGGGGGGGGGAACACACATCACGACATCCCGACATCATTCAGGTGAAGTTTTGCGCAACGGCTCGCGGGGCAGCTCCACGTGATCCAGCCGCCAAGTGAGTGCATTGTGCACGCAAAAGCAGCCCAGAAGAAATAACACCATTACGAGTCCACCGGTAGAAACTTTTGTAATTGAAAACTCAAGTCGTTTTTTACTATTCTGCGGCTAAGAATTACAACAAGAATGTACTACATGTCTGTCTACTAGGTCGCGGAATGATTTATAGTTCTTTTTGACATGGTTCGTGTGAGATCGCCACCGAGTATCGTCGGTGCCCTAACATGATAGTGGTGTGAGAGGGGGATGGGGGTCTGCAGGAGCAATTGTGAACAAAAATGATGGATGGTATCTATCTGTACATGAAATCGGCAAGATGGAACAGAGCTGGGGGAACGAATGAAGGAGAGCCGGACTAGCGGCCGGCCTACTGCAAAAGTGGGGCCGTTGTAACCCGCGCGACTTCGGCTCCGGATTGAAACCTGCCACTCCGGGCCATTCACTCAGATTGAATGTTGCAGTCCAAGTTCAACCCAGACAAGCTGATAACACGATAGATCACTGTCACAATCGGGCAAATGGCGGGAAACAGCAAGATTAAGTCATGAGGATTATATTGTAGGTACATGCTCCCCATGTCCATATGTACATTGAAAGACCAAGAGGCCAGGTGATGCGCATCAGCTTACACACCACAGAAAAGAAGCGGTTGTGGTTTCTTCGCTCCGTTCTCTTGAACCAAAAAAAAAAACGAAGTTCGCTCGCGATCATCCAGGGACCCAGAGCGGTTGGCATGACCGTCTAGGCAACAAGCTGCGCCGGCGACCAAGACCGGAGCCCCAGAAGACCAACGGCTCGAGCGAGCCGCTTAGCAGGCCTTGAGGGTGGTGTACTTGCAAGCGGCGCTGATGCCGGTGCCTTTTTTTTGAATTTGGTTAGCTTCAAGTGCGATTTGCGGATGCGCGATAGTCATGACTTACGGAGCTTCTTGGGCTCGTTGCCAGGGGTGGTGCCCTCGAACTCGGTGCAGATCTCCTTGACGGAGGTGGCGCAGGTGCCGGTGATGGTGGAGGTGTCACCCTTGTTGGAGTTGATGCCGGTGAGCATCTTGCCGTTGGAGGCCTTGACGTTCTTGACAACGACGGTGCGCTTGCCCATGGTCTTGCAGTTACCGCACGAGCGGTAAAGCTTGCCGAAGTCGACGACGGTGAAGCCGTCGATGGTGACGGTGCCCAGACCGTTGTGCTGGATGACCTTGTCGGCGGCGCCGCGGGCACCACTATGGTTGGAAAGTCAGTACACTTTGCTCCTGAGCTTGTCCGAGTCGGAAATCAAGGAATCACTTACCCGCCAATGACGCTGGCGTTGCCGTCGCCCTTCAGGGACAGAGCGTCCTCGCAGACAGCGGTCCACCAGACGTTCTGGATGGTGCAGGAGGCCTCGCAGTGGACACCCTCGATCTGGTCGGCACCGATGATGGCGTTCTTGAGGGTGGCGCCCTTGGCGAGGATGAAGACGGCGTCCTTGTCGCCGCCCTCAGCCTGGCCAGTGCACTTGACGCCACGGCCGTAGGTCTTGAGACCACCGTCGAAGGTGCCGGTGACCTTCTGGGCGGCCTTGTAGGTGACGGTTCCCTTGGAGGCGGGGATGGGGAAGGAAGCACGCTTCTCGATGGCGCCGAAGTTGTTGGGGCTGGACTCGGAGCCGGGGGCGGCGAAGGCAGCAGTGGCCGAGATGGCAGCGATGACAGCGGAGAACTTCATTTTGAAATGTGGTTGGTTGGTTTAGAAAACACGTGTGGAGTTGGGAGAGTTGGATATGTGTTGTAAAATAAAATGAATGAATAACCACCAGGGTTAAAGAATGTGAGTAGTTGGATTGGTAAGGAGAGACTGTAGCGGAAGATGCTGATGAAAGTGATGAGGAATAGAAAGAGAGTCGGTTGATGATGGGGGATGTCGCGACCTTCTTATATCTTTCGATGCCGGGCAGAATCTTGTCGTATCTTCTGCCCCTTCTCCATTCAGCATACCTTCTTTTCCGCCCCTACCCTTCCCTTCCCTTTCCTTCCCTTCCCGCAGCAATCATCTTGATCATGCGTCCCCCATCACATTGCCAAGACTTGGGTTGTGGGCCCGCCCTGGTAGTCGAGTACAGTAGTTCACATTGACACAGATACACAAGCTTTTGGCCACAGCCGGGATACGCTGAGGGCTCGTCCGGAACCCGCAGTCCACAGGTCTGGCCGAGCTCACAGTGCTCAGTTGACGAGGGCGGGGGGGGGTGGAGGATCATTTCGGGCAATGCCTCTCCTCCCTGTTCATAAGATCCACCTCGATATGAAAGAGACTGAGCTCGGGGGCTTCGGCGAGCCTCAATCGCCCAGCAGGAGGATGAGGGCGTTTCAAGGATCCAGAAGCAGAAAGGCTGCTCGAAGAGGCCATGAGATGACATGGAAGGCATCCCCGGCCGGGGCGAACAATTTGCCCACGACCATGCTCAAGGGGGGGGCATCGCCCTATGAAGGTGCTTCATGAGAACGGGATGGATCCGTGTTTCCATGAGATGAGCATGTCGACCTCACTCGCATTTCGTATTTGTCTAAAGAGTGGCGCCCGCTCCTGGTTGACCATGAAACAAGCCAGGGGGCCTATCATAGGGTCATGGCATACTCCGTACATACTATGTACTAGAGTAGGTTTGGACCATGACAAGATGGGAAAGAAAAGATTGGAGATCCTCGCCCCCCCCCCCTTCCTTGGGCCAGTTCCCACAAGGGGCTTCATCTTTCTGTGGAGTTTGCAAGGTCAGAGGGGTTGGAGGATTAATTCTGCACCTCGTCCGGGGGTTCGCGCTTCGGAGCTGAAGCCTCGAGCAGAAAAGACCACAAGATGGTCGGCCATAATCTGCAATGTTTCCGCCGCTAGCGCGCGGGATGGCCTCCTATTGGGCGCCACACCCCGGTCGGGTTGTATATCGAAGGGAGATGAGCTGGGGCGCATCTGTTCCTGGCCTTGGAGAGGGGGGTTTGTGATGGGAACCAACGTCGCCTGTCTACCTACCATAGACCATAGCAGACGAGACCCGTCGCCGCGGTCCTGTGCAATTCCCCGGGCTGACGGTCTCGGACGGCCCAAAGCCGCCCGAGGAGCGGTCACTTGGCAAACCGACGCTCTAGTTGCTTTCTTTTGCAGTCTAGCGAGCTTGTCGAAACGGTGTCGGCAAGTTTTTTCTTGTCTTTTCTTGTCTTTTCTTGTCTTTTTTGGGGGGGGGGAGAGGGGGGGCTTTCCACTGCCAAACCCACCCAGTCTTGCTCCATGCAAACGTTGAGCTTTTCTCGGTTAACCCTTTTTTTTTTCACGGAGAAATTTTGTTGGTAGGGAATTTTTTTTAATTTTTTTTTAACTCCTATCCTGACTGCGAGTTGGTGGAGCGCACCGACTAATACTGGGTACACTCTAATCCAAGACGGGGCTCCAAACCCGTGTGGCAAGTTTCTGGTACAGAGGATTGATTTTGAGAATTAATTCTAGAAAATCAACGCCATGTGTTAGTCAGTGCACGGCGCAGTCTCGTTCCTCACCGCACAACCTCGTCCCTGTCCAGTCCAAGGACACACATACCTGTATCCGTACACATATCCGTACCTGTACGAAGTACACATGTCAACCCCCCTGTCATGCTCGTCGACCTTAATCATCTGTCCGGGGTACCGCTGAAACCGAAGAAAGAACAAGGGCCAGCGGCAAGGGGGGGGGAATGATGGGCAATGGGCAGAATGGCAACGGGATGGGGCACGTTCTCGCTGCGACGAGCTTGTTTGCGCTGATCAGAACTCTCAACACACCGCACTCTAATTTTCCGTCATCTGTGCGCTGGACGATTGTGGGCCGCACTCTGCGTCTAATCATATCATTCGTCTCACTACTTCTGTATCCGTATCTGTACTTTGTCTACAGATAAATTGCAACCAAATCCCAGATGGGCCCCCCGCCGGGCGCAGTGCGCACCATGATGAGCCGAAGATGCTCCAGTCTCTGCAATATATCACCAACTCGCGCCGTCTGGAATCTCGGTGGATACCACCCTGCCTGCCTGCCTGCCGGCCGTGTGCACAACTGCTCCGATGCCCAGTTGACAAAAGAAGAAAACCCTGCGTCAGGGCGGGAAGAAAAAAAAAAGGAGGCTCTCAGTGTCACCGTCGTCGCCGCTGCGTTTTCCCTGTCCTCTCGGAGACGCTCCGACTGCTGTTGCATCGAGGCATCGTTTAAACAACGGGGAGGGAGGGGGTTACGGATACACAACTGGCATCGTGCCTATCCTATTGTTGGATTATAGGGCACTTTGGAGGGCACTTTCTGTGCGCCTCGGAGTGAACGGAGTTAACGGTTATTTCAGCCCGATCTCGGCCCAGCCTATTGGCGATCACAAGGGGACTACCACGAGCTTTGACCCAGGCAGTAGGCCTCGTGTAGGCCTTAGGCACCCAGGAAAGGGGTTCCTACAGGCCAAGTTAAGGGCAAAGGCTGGGCGTAAGGGCAACGCAGGAGTTACTTAGATACAACACAATATATACACATTTAACCCTTATAAATTACCCCTATTACTTTAATAATTAAGAGTCTTATTTATTTAGAAATTAACTATAATAAGCACTACAAAGTAATTCCTAGATGCTAAAGGAATATAATAATATAACTAATAATGCAAAGATCGCTCTAAAATCCTCCTCTAACTAGACTATCTAGTTTAAGCAGCTACAGGCTAAGGCTAAAGCCTACAACCTATAGGATTTAATTAACCTATTAAAGACTAATTCTTATACACCTAGGGAGGCCATTGCAAGCCTTATAAGGCGTCCTACACGCCCTAAGCTACGCAATTACCTAAAGCAACAAGTAACACATACATCGTTAGCCGCCCTAGGTACTTAAGAGACGCCTAGAAGTCTATCCCTAGCAGCTAGCAATAGGACCCTAGTTACAAGCATAGCAACTAACAATTAGTAAGCTAAAGGT
>PUHP01000751.1:0-20031 GCA_006783085.1 Colletotrichum shisoi | reverse complement strand
GTATCCACAAAAAACCCATAACCCATACTAACCCATAACCCATATAGGTACCCATATCAAACCCATGGGTTAGATGGGTATTCACCCATTCGGGTACCCGTGGGTTTTTTTAAGCCTACGCCCCCCCGCCGCCCCCCCCACCCCCTCGGCATGGAACACGGGAGCGCCATCCCTGGAGGAGGCTTGTGGGGCTGCTGATGCGACCGAATCGAAATCGCCCTCGACGTCTACGGGTGATGGGGCGGACGTCGCCTCCAAGCGGAGGAACCCTCCCGAAAACAAGCTCTCGTGTCCCGCCCGCCAGGCCGCGTGGTGGTGAAGACTCCTCGCTCTCCCCTTGCTCGGACTTCGCGAACATGGAGGAGCTCGTAGCCACGCCCTCCGTCGAGGACGCCGGCGCCCTGTCCCCCCGACTGCTCGACCCTCGCTTTCGTGTCGACGGAGAGCGGCCACCGGGCCAATGTGTGGGTCCTGGACCTCGCGACCGGCGAGCGCCGCAACCTCACCGGCACCGCCGACGTCGCCGGCGACCCCTCTAAGCCGGATGGTCACTTCCGGCCCAGCTGGTCACCGGACGGCGGTTGGATTGCCTTCGCGTCGGACCGCAACACCGAATGGCGCGGCCACGACAACGGCACGGGCTGGGAACACACCCAGGAGCTCTCCGTGTACGTCATCCGCCCGGACGGCACGGGGTTCCGGCGGGTCGCGACCAGGACCGGCTACTGCCTCGGCTCGCCCAAGTGGTCGCCGGACGGGAAGCGCATCGTATACTACGAGCTGACCACCGAGGATACGTGGGGCGCGCACCGTCCCGAGTCCGTCGCCGGCGTCACCTCGCAACTCGTGTCCGTCGACTTCGAGACCGGCGCGGACCGCGTGGAACACACCTCCGGCCCGGGGTTGAAAATGTTTCCTCAGTGGTTGGACAACAACCACAACGACGACGGCATCGCCAACATCGCGTACCTCATCAAGGGCGGCGACAGCGAGGGCTACCACTACACCTCGGGCGCCGTCCCCGCCGTCGCCGCCGCCGTCCGCTCCCCGACATGGTCCCCCGACGGCAGGTTCGTCGTCTACGAGAAGGTGGGCTTCGCCGCCCGGCCCATGGAGAAGCCCCTCTGGAGCTGGGACGACGACTGGGAATACCGCCACACCGACGTCTTCCCCCAGCTCTCCCTCCAGGGCCGCCTCGCCATCACCCAGAAGAAGCTCGGCAACTCCTCCATCGTCACCGTGAACCCGGACGGCTCCGACCTCCGGCTCGTCTTCGACTCCTCGTCCACCGGCGAGACCGACCCGGCCCTCGTCGCAAAGGGGCTCGCCGGCGCCTTCCAGCCGTCCTGGTCGTCCGACGGCCAGTGGATCGCCTTCGGCCTCGGCTCCTGGTTCCAGTCCCGCGCCACCGGCAAGGCGCGCGTTTACCGCGCCGCGTCCAACGGTAGCGCCCACGAGGCCCTCACGGACGGCACCGTCCACTCCGGGTTCCCCAGCTACTCGCCCGACGGCCGGTCCATCGTCTTCAGGGAATGGGGCGTCCGGTATGGGGCTCCGCGTCCTCGACCTCGAGACCAGGGCCGTCCGCGTCCTGACGAACGCGACCGACAACCTCCCCTTCTGGTCCCCCGACGGCGGGCGCATCGCCTTCACGCGCAAGACGTCGGCGACCAACTTCGACGTCTGCACGATCCGCCCGGACGGCTCGGGTCTGAGGGCACTCACGTCCAGCGGCGCCAGCGACGCCCACGCCGTGTGGTCCCACGACGGGCGCATCCTGTACTCGAGCGGCATGTACGGCTTCCGGGACGAGGCCGCCATCTACGACCAGACCTTCCAGCCGTACGGGCAGATACTCGTCATGGACGCCGACGGTTCCAACAAGCAGATGCTCACGGACAGTCTGTGGGAGGACTCAATGCCGTTGTACGTGCCGAATGAATTTCTGATGTAAAGATTTGGTCTATTGTCACATTAGATGTATCGGTACGTGATGTAATTGATGTCGATACATTCCTCAGCCCAATTTGGCTGCTTAGAATGGTAGGTGGGTTTGATACCATACTGGACACCGAGGAGACTTGCTCCGATACCCCAATGCTGCATAACAATCGATCTCTAAATAGCTGAATAGCAATACAACAATGCTAAATCCATTTCTGCACGGAACTCGGTTTTCACCTAGCTGGAACAGAAACACGGCATCGCGGAAGTCAGAGCCTCTGATCACTCATCCAATTTGCCAACATACCGGATAACTAACACCAAAAATTTCAACTATGAGGAGCCAAGTGTTAGACGGTCCTTGACGTTTCGTTTCGTCCAGGTCGGTGGTCACCGGTACGAACGTGCCCGATCCAATGCGTTGCTGTCGGCTTTTCCCATTACCACGAAGCACCAGCAGCATCAACAAGCTCTAGATGGAGCAGATACCTAGGGTGTATGCGCTAAGTACTTCACTGGAACAAGTTGTATTGGACGGACACCGCAAAGACTACAAAACAGGCCCGGGCCCGTCTTTGTTCCCAGTTGACATTCCGACTAGGAAGCATTGCCATGACATGACGGCCGCTGTAACGTGGCCTTTCTGTGCTGACTGGCTGACCAGTACGACAACACACCCCTCGGCGTCAAACAACAATCCCAGACTGGTGGAAAACAGACCTTCAACTGAATTAGCTATCTCGTGATGCCACAACTTCAGATGGACACCTCGGTATTGGGTGACGTCACGCATCACTTCAACACTCGTCACGCTCGACAGGCGACAAGACACAATACAATGGTGATGGGACGAAACAGTCACGAGTTCCATTCTCAGAGTGCTAAAACCTAGCCGCCCATAAGCCCGGAAAACCCAGATAGATCCGTCATTCACCAAAAATTGAGATGAGGTTTTGCTGTTTCTTCTTTTTTCGGATTTTCTCAAGTCCATTGCTCATCCTCATGTCCCCAAAAAGACATAGTGCCCCGTAGCCGATTGATAAAATGACACGTATCAGCGAGCCAAGCATCGCCGGGGCTTTCCCATCTTCTAATGCGCGTCCTGTCCTCCGCGAGAGTTTGCCAAACTGTCAAGCTCCGGCTGACTCTTCCAGTCCGCAACGCACAGTTCTCATGTGTCGTTTTCTTATTCAGTGTCTTTGTAACAAGAGTATCCATAACCGTCTTCGTCGTGAGCCCTCAAACTGATTAAATAGGTAGTCAGAAGCGCGAAAAAACAAGCGCATGGTGTGACAGCCGACGAGGTGAAGCTCGCCAGCACAAAATGTGTTTTGTGATCCTCCACGGCGTGTTGAAGTGGGGCGATGCATATGAGTGACCAAAACAAAAAGAGGTATGTGCAAAATGTGGTATACGCATGAATGGAGAGAATCGAAGTATGTGTGTCGATGTTAGTGTGAGTGTGAGTGTGTGTGAGTGTGTGTGAGTGTGTGTGTGAGTGTGAGTGTGTCTGAGTCTGTGTGTGTGAGTGTGTGTTGAAACAGTTGTCAGGCCAGCCCATTCCAACCTAGTGTCGGGACCCTAACGTCAAGTTCCGTGTTCATATTGAAGCTGTCGCTTCTTACAAACCCCAAGGCGGCCAGGTTTTTGGTCAGGCCATCCCTTCGGTGGCCTCTCAGCATGAAGCCGCAATGTGAGACACTTGGGAAAAGACAGGAGAGCGACCGTCCCAACATGGCCAGCCGGCCGTTTGGTGTCGTCGAACATGACTTCGACGACAGAAAAAAAAAGGAAAAAAGTGTCGGGGTATCCTCCAATCGAGCCATGTTCGTAATGCAAAGCGGTGCCCAATGCCACAATGGCAGCCCTTCGCGCGAGGGCGTTGTTTGTCGTTTCAAATGCCATGACGCCGAATCCATGAAAATGGTAGAACTGCCCGTGTCGTGAACACGCCAGAGAGGGTGATGTGTGATCGATGGCGCGCCGGCCTGGTCGGGAAGATCATGATACGAGAGTTTTTGGTTCGGTCAACCCAGCCGACCTGTCCGAACCCAATGTGGGAAAAAAACAAAAGAAGAGATGCTTTCTCATCAGCCAAATAGACCAATCGCACAGCGCAATCTCCATCCCCAACGCCGTGCTATGCAGAAGTGGTATTATACGGAACCCAGTCGCAGGAGAGCCTCCACCGCCTCGCGCTCTTGTGCGTCAGACGGGGCCCGAAGCACCGAGAAGTCGAAGGGCAGAGGCTGAAGGGAGCGGGCCATGCCCGTGGAAACGGTGCGCATACCTCCAGAGGTATACACACCAGGGGAGAGGAAGCTGCGTCCGGCAGATGGAGCAGTCGCGCCGGCCGTGTTGTAAGACTCGGCGCGTAGAGCGGCGGCTCCCACGGCGGCCCAGTCTTCGTCGTCGGTGGCATCCTCGGGGTCGTCGTCCATGGCCATGTCGTCGTCATCCGGAGCCTCGGAGCATGAGGCGGAGGCCGAGCCATCCAGGGACATCTTGTCCGCCTCATTCTCCATCATCATAATGTCGCGATCATCGTGAGAGAAGACAATTGAGTCGCCAGCGCTTGAGGAGGAGAGGTTGAGGCGAGATCTGTCGATGCCGCGTCCGGGGGTCTTGCTGATGGGGATGCCGGATCGATAGTCGGTGGGGGGTGTCGACCCTCGCGGGGGTTGACCGCGTCGTCGGGCATCCCATCGTCCCCAGCCCACCTTCTCAAACTCGACGTCGCCGTCCGGGCCACCGCCCTCGCCTCCGCGACCCTCCAGAGCACCGACGACCAAGCGGCGCGCCTTCGTCGGGGGGATGCCGGCAAAGCCAGGCACCGAGGTCGTCAGGTAGCCCATGATGTGGCGGATGGCCAGAGGGCCGTGGTTGAGGAGGATCTCAGGGAGATGATGCTTAGCCAGCAGGGTGGTGCTGATGGCCCCGGTGGCGTCGTACGGGGGCGACTGCGACGCTTCGCGCCTGCGGCCGGCGGGGTCATCGTGCAGGTCCAAGTCCGAGTCGATGGGGTCAAGTCTGGCCTTCTGGAGCTGGGCCTTGAGGCCGTGAGGCGGCAGGGCGGGAGAGATGGAGTTGGGAGGGGTGGGGAGGGCTTGAGATCGTGTCACAGTCGTCGCAGGCACACTCCTGGCCGCTACAACAGCTAAGTTGTCTCGGCTCGTGTTGGAGGCCTGGTGGATATCGCAAGCAGCAGCTGCCATGGTCGCCATGATGTCGATTCGACGTTTCCTGAGCTTCTAGACGTGTCTGTACGCAGAAAAGCGGCTGTTAGCAAGAAGAAGATTGTCTCGAGGAACGGCGATGCAGGCTATGACGACTGACTGAGGGGCGACAGGAGGAGGAAGAGGAGGAGAGGGAAGAACAAGAGGATATTGGTGTTGGGATGTGGTGATAATTGGGCTGTGGTGTTGAGTCACCCCCCAGGGCACACGCACACACACGCACAAGACACACTGTTGACGTACTGCTAGAAGCGGAAGGGATGCGATGCAGGTGTGGAACTGTGCGGGTAGGCTCAGTTCGACAGGGTCGGCTAATGACGGGTTGGCAGATCAGGCTGGCAGAGCTGTGGCTGTTGCGATTATCGTGACTGTGACAGGAGAATCTCGTCAGTATTGGTGTGTGATATCTCGGTGATGTTGGATTTGTGTTGAAGAAGAAGAAAAAAAGAGAAGAGGAAGGGGAAGGGAAAGTGGAAGTGCGACGGCCAGGGCTAAAGTAAAAGGGACGTGGACGTGGACGTGGTGGACGGATACGGAGATGGGATGGGATGGGATTGACAGACTGACTGGCAGAGCAAGACTCACCACCAATACGGATACAGAGCAAGAGTATCCTATCCGTACACTGACTGAATGACTGAGAACGACACGCACACATACACACCTTTGAGCAAGCACCAAGCCCAGCCCAGAGCAGGGCAGGTTGAAGGAGAGCATGGAAGCAGGTGAGATGGTACAAGAAATACATGAGGTACAAGGGATACTTGAGATACAAAGCGAGACCTGGGGCTACCCGCGGCGCCGGACGGATGCAACCCAGGATCCAAGGTATCCGCAGTCCAAAGCTGTACCCCCATGTACCTCGCCCGCTCTCTCTCTGTTTCTGGTCTCTCCCCCAGACCCAGATACAGATGGGGCAGATGGTGGGAGGGAGCACCAAGATACGGTAGGATGTTACAGTGCTTGTTTCCTACTAGCAGCAACAGCAACAGCAACAGCAACAACATCAACACAAGCCCAGTCTTTGCTCTGCCAACATGCATATCGCCCGAAACGCCAAACCACAGCAGCAGCAGCAGCAGAAGCAGCAGCAACAGCAGCGGCAGACAAAGAATGCCGCCGTCGCACGGGAAAGGCGACGGGCGAAGAGAAGGGAAGCCGATGGATAGGCATGGCATCTCATGACCATGGCCAAGGCCAGAGCATAAGCCCGGCACGCCCTGGGCGTGTGATTTGGCAACACGGGTGTCGAGGTGCTGCCGCCAGGTGGTGATGATTGATAAGAGAGAGGGGAGGGAGATAAGTGTGGCTGGTCAGAAAGGTGGCTATTTCCCTGCACTGATACCAAAAAAAGGAGTGGGAAATGATTTGAGAGGTACGTACTCCGTACTCCGTACTGCTTGAGAATGTGAAGCAGGGGAGCCCAAGAAGGGGACGTGTCTTTATCCACTCGCTTTTCCATACCTGGTCATGACCAGCGACAGTACGTACCGAGCTCCTCCTGCCAGAGGGAAGAAGGGGCGCTGCTTGCTCTTTTTCTTTTGTACACAGTGCGTCCCGGACCAAAAGGCACAAACTGTACGCTCGTTCCTCTTCTTTCCCTTCCCTTCCGCATCCTCTCCTTTGATTCCAGTGCCGAGAATGAGGAGTCATCTTTCGCCTTTGATGGACGATGACAAGCACAGATGCAGAGGCATTTTGCTCTTCGCATCCCAACCGCATGCCTCGCTTACCACGCATCCTTGAGCCATCATCTGCGTGTCATCAGCCCCTGATCTGAATGTCTATTAAGGTCTTTGGGTTGTGGCTGTTACTCCTATTGCTGCCGCTCTCCCTTTGGATAAGGGTCTTGGTACAGATACACTCTACAGAGTACGACCCGTCACTTTGGCTTGAGTTGCCTCTGGTTGATTGCAAGTCGTCTAGGTCAAGGCACAGATAAAGAGGAAACAAAGGTCGAGCTCCGCCGACAACGCAACCCCGTCAAACCCCCCCACCATCGCAACTCTCGGCTTCTCAAGCGACACCCGTCCCCGTGGCCTCTAAGCAATCCACAACGACGGAGCTTGGGTGGATGCCAGAGTTGTGCCCCCGAGGTTGTTGCTGACCGCCGACCGCCGACCGGCCCCCGATTGCTCATTCCAAGTAGTGTATCCGTATCCGTACAGACTACAGATACAGAGGGGATAGATCCCTCGAGAGATGCGGTCAATTCACCGCAACTCGTGACTCGGGACTAGCTAGCTCCAGAGGCTTATTCGTAGGATAGTCCACCATGCTTCGACCCGTCTGCGACATGTTCTCGACGCTGGGCCCATCAGACATCCCATGTGTCGTTGTTGTCGTTGTTGTCGTTGTCGTTGTCATCGTACCCCTTCCCTCGTTGCCCCATGCCGAACCCGAAGCTACTGAAACGAGGAGCCCACTCGTGGCCTTCCCCAGACTGCCGATAGGGTCAGTCGGCGACCGGTACCCAAGAGAGAGCATGGATGACGAGGGGAAGGGAAATAGCACCCGTGGCCTTCCGGAATTGCAGTCCAGAGTCCACAATGTGGTTGTCCCCCCCCCCCCCCCACTGGCCCAGACATAAGCTCATGGCGGGAAACTTGACTCCTCCATAGGCATGCAGCCAAGTATCCAGACGATGCCCTCTGAAAGAAACCCGCGGCGAAAGGGCCACCTGGTTCTCAGGCGTCGAATCGCATAATGCAGAGAGAGGAGGCTCCGGGCTGTCTGGCGCAGCGCTCCGGGCTGTCTGGCGCAGCGAGTCCGTATGCTTGCGCCAAGATCAAATCTTGACGACGACCGCAACCACAGCCACCGCACTCTAAAGCGCCCCGTTCGTCCCTTTCTCCTCGAGACGAAGCCAAGGAGCGATGCTTTCCGATGAATGCGCATCAAACCCGCGGCGCTGGCGCCGACAAGTCAGGTCAAGGCCAGCCAATTCGTTCGAGAAGGGTGGCGGAATCGGGTGGGATAAAACCTTTGGCTTCGGCAAGCAAGCAGTTGGCGACCTCGTCTACGACGTAAGTGCTGCTTATGACCAAAGCTTACCAGTCGTGTCGGGGAGTCCTTTCTATGGAAATGCCATAGCGGACCCTGACGGGCTCGGCCATGGAACTTTGCTTACCCAAATTCTGTGCCCTTGGACTGTTTCCGTTCTCTTCGCATCGCCAGTCCCGAGTAATACTCACCACCACCGCCGCCGCCGCCGCCGCCACCCCTGAGAGATCCACCACCGAACAAGACGACTTCGATTCATGACATCCAAACTCTCCCGGACCCCTCGTGGTCCCTTGAATGGTGGCTGTGATACCCCTAGGACGGAATGTTACCACACTGGCACACTTGCGGGAGGGTATCCAAGGTAGGGTTCGCAAACCCCAAGCTCGATCCCTTCACTCCCACATCGCACACAGACACACGTCCAACATTTCCGCCGACATCGTGCCCTTTGTAAGTCGACTCATGCCCGTACCCGCCGAACCCGCTTCCCTTTTTGTTCGGGAAGAGGGGAGCCTGGGGGGCCTGGGGCCCTCCTCTCCCCTTGTTCCCGTAGCCCATGCTATTCTCATGCTCCCCGGTCAATCACCAAATCGTCCCCATGTCCCATATCCCTAGCCCGCCCATGTCACCCGTGTCCGGGTTTCTGCCGGTCGCTGGCAGACGCGACAACGGGACCGGTCCACTGGAGCAAGCAAGAAAGAAAGCAGCCCATGGGACATGGGCGGTCGACGACAGCATCACAAGCGGTATCCTCTCATCGCTTCGAACTACAGTGAATAATTCCGGGAGTGTCGGTGCTTATGCCGTTGCCTAGTGTAAAGCGAAGTGATGCACGAACGGGCTCTCAAAGCATCTCAAAGCATCTTTCCAGGCCCAACTTGCGTCGGGGAAAGGCGGCCGTGTCGTCATCAATCGCAAACTCCAGTCTCTCCCAGCAACAAGCGACGACGGGACCGGGGCACCGGGAACGGAATGCTCCACCCCTCGTCAAAACAACAAGGGCAAATAAGACCTCATCACCGCACGGCGCACCGAACACTTTTCTCCTATTATTATTTTTGACGTTCCAAAATTCCACGTCCAACTAGGGACGAAAAAGAAGAAACAACAGGACTTAGAAGGGGGGAGGTTTGTCAAATCTCCCTCCAGGAGACAGCTCTGGTCCACACAAACATATCGACAGAAGAATGATCAGGAAGAAGAAGAAGAAGTGGGGGGAATAATATCCCCCCTGCCCTGAGCGAGATTGGGGGGAATTCCTCGTCGGCCCTTGGAGAATGGCCCGTCAACAACCCTCCTTTCTCTGTGGGAGAGCCAGCGTGTAAGTGAGCCGTCCGTCCGGACCACTGCAATCTCCAAGGGGAAAAAGAAAAGCTACAGTACGAAACACGGATGCTCCTTCACCAGTCCGTCCCTCTCCGTTCCTGCCTTTCTTCATGCGCACCCGTTCTTCCGTCCCCCCCCCCCCTTTCCCTGCTGGAGAAAACACAAGACGGGGCCACAGAGACGGATCGAGACTTGCGAGTGTCTAAGACAAGCCCTCTCAGCCTGTGAGAGAGGACTCGATCGCCGTGGCCCCATGCGCATCGAAGCCGAGAGGGATCCCAACGAGAGGGACACAAAGAAGAGCGCTCGAATGCCACTGCACACGCGTTTCTGGTTTGGCCAAGGTGTCCTTCTTGACGGACTGCTTCACAATACTGCCCGCGATATATCACACGGCACCGCATCGCATCGCATCACACACCACCTCAGGCGCGGTGCGTTGCGGGGGCGAGTTTGCGACGCGCTTCTCTGACACGGCCGCAATCCCACCTGGACCTTGTTCCTGGGCCCCATCCAGCATCCAGTTCCTGTACCCAGTACTCTGTATTCAACGTCTAGTGTCTAACGTCCTTCCAGCACCTGCCGGCTCAGGCTCTCAGCTGAGATCCCGTGCCCGGGCATAGCAGCCCGCCAACAGTCCGGTGCAGTCCAATCAAGTCAGCACCCATGGGGGCGTGCCCCTAACAATCAGGTGCTTCTTTTGGGGGGACAACTCTGGGTGGTATTAGGTTTGCGCCGTTTGACAGGTACGTACCCTGCCCATCTCCTCTGTCCGTCTGTCTGTCCCCCCGGGTACCTCGTGGTACTCGACCGCCGCTCTCCCGCCAGAGACAGAAGGCTCCTCCCCACAGCAGCACCTATCTCGCCCTACCTAGGTGCCTTCTTTTCGCCTCTCCACAGCAGAGATACACAAAAGAGAAAAAAGACTGGGAACACACACACACACGCTTACTCACACACAGCTGCTTCGAAATGTCCACACCGATTCGCATATCCGTCTTACACGTCGTGTTGGCGTGGCCCCCTCGGCGCCTCAAAGAGCGAGGGAGAGAGAGGGGGGGGAGGAGGTCATGAGCCACGCCGCATCGCCATTTTTCCGGGCGTTCGACGCGATGGGCGATGGGCGATGGGCGATGGGCGATGGGCGATGGGCGATGGGCGATGGGCGATGGGCGATGGACGACTGATCGTCCGCGCAACAAAGCCCCGGCGCGGCGGCTGAGGCGCATCGTTTCTCGGGGCTGCGTGGTGCACGATTTTGCCTCCTCTTCGTCCTCCCCCTTCCAAAAGCCCCGAGTTGTGATGTCTGATGTGTGATGTAAGCGATATGCCTTTCCCGTAGCTGATGGGCTGCTTCGCGTCTTCGGCACCCGCCGCCCGAATCCGTCCATGGCTCGCAGCAGCCCCCCCCCCGCCGCCGCCTCACTTCATCGCCCATCAAGGTGATCATTTCATCAGAACAATCCGGCACTGTGGTTCGCATCGCATCCGATACGACCCCCTCCCCTCCTTCTCGTCCTCTACTCTGTAAGGACTTCTTCATGCTTCGAGGCGATGCGCTCACGGGAACGCCGCCATGCCATGCGTCCATTTTCCCGCATCGTATCCCGCCCGCGCGGGCTTTTCTCGCTCGGCATCTCGGCCATTTTCAAATCCTCGGCCTGCGCTGCCGATCCGAAAACCCGCCCGTGGAAATCAACCAAACCTAACCAAACCAATGTACTCACGTCCGAATGGAGATGGGATTTCAAAACGTACAGAGGAAAGGGGAGGGGGGTTTCGCGCAAAGCCCTCCTCCTGCCGTCGCACGCCGACGAGCGCAGCCATCACGTTGCGCCCGGCGTGTCGTCTAATTGGCCCCCTGGCCCTCTCTATTCAACCCCGTCGAGTCCACCACGGCTCGTTGCTGGAGATCATACATTACATTACATACATACTCTGTACACATGCGCTGCGAGACCTCGAAGAGAGGGTATCAAAACGAACAGCGAGCGATCCCAGGATTCTATGTCCCGTCTTCCCGGGGTTGCTTGTACCCGCTGGTACCTACGTCTAGTCATCACCTTCGTCATCTTCGTTGCGGACACGGGGATTCTGTTTGCCCTTCCCTTCGTCGGGGATACTAGGTAAGGTACGGAGTACTGACTGGCTGGCTGGTGGACGTGAGTATTGTAGTCGCGTCGAATCACGCCCGTCCATCGAGAGCCGTGTTCGTCCCTCTACGTGAACCCGTCCACTCGAAAAACACACGCTGTACCATGCTGCACCGTCAAGGCTTCGGGCGAGGATGGCCGCCCCTTCTTTGTCGTCCTTAGCCTTAGATGTAGACGTCTACCTCCCGAACATGTGGGTACTTTTACTCGCCGACTCCTCCTCCGCCTCCTCCTCTTCCTCCTTTGCGACTCTCGTCCAGCGATCCCTGGGAAATCCTCCGCCTTTGGCCCGATTCCTGCCCGTGTTGCCCCCCTCCTTTCCTCATGGCGTGGGCACCACTGCAACTCGCTGCAGTAGCCGCCAAATCCCCCCGCCCTCCTCCCCGCTTCTCGTCCAACATATGGCGGCGGCGGGGTCGTCCATCACACACACACACACACACACACACACACACACACACACCCCTCCCCTCCTCACTGCGCCTCTCCGACCTCTTCCGTTCTGCCTCTCTAGTTCCCGACCAGCCGGTTCGACCAAAAAAAAGAGAAGAAAAAGGGAGAGAAAAAGACCGACGTCGTGTTGATGGCACCGAAAACCCTCCCTCCGCCTTGGATTTTCGAACCCCCCAAGGAACCCATGTCGCGCAGCTGGAGCCCATCAACGGCGCCGGTCCTCGGAACTACTGCGAGTACTTGAGGGGGGTATGAGCGGGCACTTCCAACGCGCCAGTCGTCACACCCACGTTTGGATTCCAGTGGACACGATCGATAAGAAAGTCCCGCCCCGTGGTCCTGGTCGCGTATGGGCCACCATGGGCACTATGGGGGGGGACCCTGCTGCCGCGCGACGACGATGTCGTCGTCGTCGATGCGGGATCATCCCAACTTCATCTCGACACCTGGACGTCTCGCAAACCACCCAGGGCTGTGAGCCCTTATCTCGCGTCGCCATCGAGGCTCACGCGCGAATCGACATGAATTCGCGACACGCCTAAGAGCAGTATGGTCAGCCCGTCTGTAGCTTTCGTGGGTGAAGGAGGGTGGGGGGGGGACCCCCGAAACTTACCGCCTTGAGGACGTTGAGCCGCTCCTGCGAGTCCCGGAATACCTGCCGGTACTGGCCGAGACTCTCCCGCAGAACGGCGTCCTTGGTCATGCGCCCGTCGCATATCGCCTTCATCTTGTTCTCCATCTCTTTGCGCAGGAAGGGCTTGCCCAGACTCGTCTCGAACTCCATGCGATCGAACCCCGTGATGAGAGCCACGCCGAGCTGCGTCGGGATGAAGACCTTGAGTCCTCGCCGCCCGGACGCCGACGACGCGCCGCGCCCCCCTCTAGCCCCTCCCCGTCCGCCGCGACTGCCGCGGCCACCTCGCCCACCTCTCGCCGGCGGTGACGGCGGCCTATCCTGGCCGTCGCCGTCGTCGTCGTCGTCGTCGTCCTGACCCCGTTGATCCCCGTCTGCCAGCTGGACGTATTCCCTGTCTTGAATCTTTTGGATGTGCTCTGCCATCGTCGCGTCCGTGCCGATGCCGTTGGCGTCCATGAGGGCGATGAGATCGGCTTCCGTGAGGTATCCCGGCGGACTTGTTTTGCCGTCCGTCATCATCGCTTCCGTCGGCTGGAAGGTCTCGCCCGGCGCGAACTGCGGGAGCTGCGCCGAGTCGTTCCATTTCTCGTAGACAAACACGTCGAGGTAGTTGCGCTCCAGGACGACCAGTCCGCGGGCGTGGAATGTTTCCTCTCCGTAGAGTATCTCCACGTCCGTCGCGAGGCCCTTGGCGTCCTCCGAGCAGCACGCCAAGAACCGGCGCACGACGTACTCGTAGAGCTGCCTCTCGTCCGCGTTGAGCACAGTCGGTGCCGCGTACGTGACGGGGTGGATGGGCGGGTGGGCCTTGTCGTCGTGTTTGCCCTCGCGCGGTTGTTGAAAGTTGCCGTCCAGGAGCCCTTGCGCGTACTCTCCCCATCGGTTGTCGGGCGTTTGCTTCCTGACCAGCGCCTTCAGATCGATGCCCTTGTCGAAGCGGTCCGTCTCGGTTCTGGGATAGCTGATGAACCCCTTGTTGTAGAGGCCTTCCGCGACCGTCATTGCCTGCTGACCGCTCATGCGCAAGAGGCGAGTGGCCGCTTTCTGGAGCTCGACGGTGGTCAGGGGCAGGGGTTTCCACTTCCTCGTCGGCTTCTCTTGGACTTTTGTCACGGTGGCCTTGTCGGCCCTGATGCATCGCTCGTAGAGGATGATGACCGACATGCGGTCGAAGAGTCGGTTCCGCGACCAGTTGAAGTTGACCTTTTTACCTTCGCGAGAGTGCATGACCTTGATGCTCCAGAACTGCTCCGGCACGAAGTTCTGGACGCGAAAGTACCGGTCGACAACAAAGCCCAGGGTCGGGAACTGGCACGAGCCTAGGTCTCCGGTTAGAGGAGGCGCGGTTGCGGTGACGAACGTGATATCTTACCATAGCTGATTGTCCGCTCCTGCAGAGGCCCTCCAAGGGGCCGAAGGCTGTTGGTCAGGAAGCGGGTGAAGGCGTAGCCGATTCGGAGATCCAACTCTATCCTCGCATCCACGGCATCGACCTGCTTCTGGTCCAGGTCTGTCAGGCGTCGCGCGGCGGTGAGTATGTGTCTGGGGTTACGTTAGAAGTGCCGTCAATGGAGACAAGAGGAGGCCAAGGGGGGGTGGGGGATGTACGCTCGCTCGATGTTGCTGAAGGTGGCGCGCTTGACGGCGATCCTACTGTTGCCCTTCCTGGCGGCATTGACGATCTCCTTCCCGATGTGTTCTCCCTCTCGATCGCAATCCGTCCAGATGATAAGGAGCTGGCAGTATCGGGCCTGGCGCTCAATGTTCTCGGCCACAGTTTTCTTGTCCTAGGGTCGGGTTAGCAACGATGACACGCTGTCGGTGGCAGTAGGGTCGGAGTCAGCCGGACCTGGGGAACGAAGGTCACGACTGGCGCGGTGAACAGACTCTCGGGAGGTGGGTGCGACCAGTTCTTGTTCTCCGGGGTGAAGTCGAGCCCCGTGAGATGGCCGACGACGGCGGTCATGGTGACGCTGCAGGGGCCCCATGGCGCACCAAAGTCGAAGTCGAAGCCGTAGTTCTTGATATACTGAGAGCGCGTGTTGTGCTGGAGGGGGTCAGTCAGTAGTCGGTCTCAAGCACTGAAGCTCGACTGAATGTATTGTCCGGGATACTCACAACTTCAGGATTCCGTCCAGCCAAGTGGCCGGCCACGGCCTTGGAGATGGACGGCTTCTCTGCGACACAGAGAACCTTCATGATTTCGGTTCCAATCTCGACCTCGATCTCAGTCTAGTGGGAGAGAGGGGGGTTTGAAGAGGCGAGGAGTGCAGATCACGGAAGTGAAATGGCGCTTGTTGCAGGATGCTGTGATCCCTCGCTCGAATTCGCTAAATTCCTGTCCCCGAGGTTTTAATACTGGAAGAGCAGGAGCATGTTGCGGCGGTGAACGAGTGTCCTGCTTGGGAGACGTGAGTTCACGAGGGCATCCACGCGTCAAGCTCCAACCCCTGGCGGCCGCCCCAGCTCTCCGAGCTCTCAGTGATTACTAGATAGTTTGTCAGGTGCAGCAGGTGCAGCAGGCTCAGCATATAACGGCCAGCTTCTGTCTCTTTTTTTCTTTTTTTGGACCTTCACTCTCGATCCAGCTTGTCCAGATATCGGGCGTATTACGCACCGCAGAGAACGAAGTTTTAACATGAGGTGAAGTTCAATTGCACCTGCCGGCTCGCTAAGATAGCGGCCTCGTGCAACCCCACAGCGGGGCTGCCCGCTCATTGGAGCTCTCTGCAGCGCTGAGCCGCGCCGGCCGAACCACTCAAGTCTCCAGCCTCCGGGGGGCTCCGCCCTGGTCGCCGGCCGACTGGCAACCAGCTGCAAGGGACAAAAACTAACGTAAGCCACCTGGTTCAGCTTCTGCATCTCAATACCGGAGAATTTGGGAGGAGGGGGAGGGAGGGAGGGAGATCTGCGATGGCCACAGATCTGAGATCTCGACGGGACAAAGATCGGATTTTTTCCATGACGATCCAGCCCATCATTGCTTCGCTCGAGAACACCCACCCCGCGAACCGGTTGGCAACGGCTTGCAGGCGGACAGGCTTTTGGTGGTCAAAGTGCCCGAAGAACCCGGCAAAACGCCCCAAGTGGCAGCAGGCGGTGTCCAAAGCTCTACCACATTATCTTACCTTAGGTAGGTAGGTAGGTAGGTACATTAGCCTACGGTCTAACCAACCCCCAGTGGCCCCGAAATTACGGATCTATGACGCGCATTGTTTGCACCACCTTCACCACCTTCACTACAGAGTGAGTCCCTTCACTTTCAATCAAAAAGGCATCACGACTCCTCGCCCCCCCAAACACCACCTTACGGCGCAACCGCAGCTGCATCCTCCCCCGACCGAATCCTAGATCACCAGCAACCACCCACGCAATGGCGCTGCCCTCCATCAGCTCCCTCGAGGAGTGCTCCGAATGGGCTAAGGCCGCCGAGCCCCTCCTTCCGCAGCTCCTCGACCTGCCGCGCCGCATCGTCGCAAGCCCGCAGTCGCTGCCCCGGATCTACCTCGAGACGAACCCGCTCGTCTCCGGCTTCGCCTTCTCCCTGCTCATCGCCGTCGTCACCCTCGTCGTCTCTGAGTACCACCGCAACTACTCCCAGATCGACCGTCTGTGGAGCCTGCTGCCCAACTGGTACGTCGTGCACACGGCCGCCTGGGCCTACCTGAACGGCGAGCCGTCGCAGAGGGTTGCTCTCACCGCTGTCGCGACCACTCTCTGGAGCGTGAGTATTCCGAGTCTTCTCTGCTTCGCCTCGTGGAGTCGTTCGCTAACCAACGGGTGCGATTTTCTCTCGGCAGGCCCGCTTGACCTTCAATTACTGGCGCAAAGGAGGCTACGAGCGCGGAAGCGAAGACTACAGATGGTATGTACGCGCGCGCGCCGGATCATCTAACACACACCACGACTGACGTGCTTTCTCCTAGGGAAATCGTCCGTAAATACGTCCCCGGCTGGGTCTTCTTCCTCTTCAACGTGACCTTCATCTCCTTCATCCAGTCCGTCCTTCTCTTCGCCTTCTCCGCCGTCCCGGCCTACTCGCTCCTCCTCGCCAGCCGCCTCGAGCCCGACGTCACGGCCGCCGACTGGTCCTTCTTCGCCGTGCTCGTCGGCCTCGTCGTTACCGAGTTCGTCAGCGACGGCCAGCAGTGGGACTACCAGACCGCCAAGGCCTCCTACAAGAAGTCCGCCAAGGTTCCCCGCGGCTGGGCCCGCGAGGACCTCGACCGCGGCTTCGTCGCCAGCGGCCTGTGGGCCTACAGCCGGCACCCCAACTTCTTCGCCGAGCAGATGGTCTGGTTCGTGCTGTACCAATGGAGCTGCTACGCGACCAAGGTGCTGTACAGCTACACGTTCGCCGGCTCCGCGTTCCTCGTCATGCTGTTCCAGGGCTCCACCTGGCTCACCGAGCTCATCACGGCAGGCAAGTACCCCGAGTACAGCGAGTATCAGAAGCAGGTTGGCATGTTCATGCCCAAGTCGCTCCTCCCGTACGCCAAGCCGCCGCCCAAGGTGATCCGGACGAGCGAGCTGGCCAAGAGGCAGAGCAAGAAGGACAAATGAGGCAGTCAGTCATTTGACTATGGGTGGGTTTCGCGACCGACCATATGGGCATACATTTAAATAAATAGAAAGGGGGGTCGTCGAGGCGTTTCGTAGAGACGGTCGTGGCATGTGTATTTTACAAACATGCATACATCTAGGGAATGCGTCTAGAGCTTCTATGGAGGTCATTACGGGGGGGGTTTACATCAATGTATCAGGAGCCCGTAGTCATAGGAATCATCAAACGTTCTCCCAGCCCAAGAGTCTCGCTCTACCCCTTTCCCCCCACCCTATGCATCTCAGCCTCACGCGTCCAGCTTCAAGCTGGCAAGGCCGTCGACGTAGTAGGCCGGCACGGCAGCGGCGTCCTCCTTCTCCCAGTCCTCCTTCTTGTGCACGCCCGTCAGCACGGCGAGGGTGCCGCCCAGCTTGCCCTCGACGCCGAACTTGATGTCGGTGTCGAGGCGGTCGCCGATCATGCAGGTGCGGGCGCGGTCGAGGCGGAACTTGCCCTCGACGGCGTCCATCATGGCCTGGGACGGCTTGCCGAGGGCCAGGGGCTGGCGCTGGATCATGTTGACGAGCGGGATCGAGACGGAGCCGGCGCCGGGGAAGAAGGTGTGGGCCATGGGCAGGGTGCTGTCGGTGTTGGTGGCGAGGAAGACGGCGCCGCGGCGGAGGTACTGGTAGCCGAGCGACAGCTTGAGGTAGTTGATGTGGAAGTCGAGGCCGGCGAGGACGACGCCGACCTCCGGGTCGAGGGCGGAGCCGTCGGCGATGGCGGCGAAGTCCTCCGGGGTGATGTCGCGGCGGAGGGCCGGGTCGGTGCCGCCGACGAAGTCGACGCCCTCGGCGCGCAGCTCGGCCTCGATGCCGGCCTCGCCGATGACGAAGACCTTGCGCTTGCCGGCGGGCAGGTCGAGGATGCGCGAGACGTAGACGGCGGAGGAGTAGGCCGAGCCGAAGATGTCCTCGACCTCCGAGGGGATGTCGAGGGCGGCGAACTTTTTGTGGTACTCGGCCCGGGACTTTGTCGAGTTGTTGGTCACGAAGACGGTGCGCTTGCCTGTTTTGTTTGGGGGGGACGATGAGAAACTCGGAGAACAGTTGTCAAGGTGGCTTCATCAAGGATCGGTAGGGAAGGAGGGACGGGGGGGGTTGGAGTGGGGTGGTGGGGGACGATCATGGGATGGGATGGGTGAGCAACCTCTTGAACGAAGGAAAGCGAGGGTCTCGCGGATGCCCTCAAAGAGATGATCGCCGGACCATAGGACGCCTATCGCGGCACGGCACGTCACGGAGTGGTCAGCCGGGTTCGGAATGAAGAGCAGCTGCTGCTTCGGGACCATGAAAGTTACCATCGCAGTCAATCAGAAAGACCTAGGTTCCGCCTCGCCATTAGCACCATGCATCTCATCTCATCTCAACTCATGCGCGCGTGTCTCTCCCTCTCTCTCTCTTTCTTTCTTTCTCACACACATTCATCGTGAGATGCTCACACACAAAAAAAGGCGGTGGTGAAAATGACTCAGATGAGGTGGGGGGGGTCATGTGCTCACGTCGAACTTGTCGAGGAATTCCTCGATGGCGAGGGGGTCGCCGGTGAGGTATTTGGGCTGCTGTTGTTGAGACATCGCGACTTTTGGCCTTTGGTGTTTTTCTTGTTCAACAAATCTCGGGAGGGGGGCGGAGGGAGACAACAGCACAGGTGTCGTATGAGTTGCAGCGATTCGTGCTGGAGTAAGTGGGTTTCGGTCCCTCGGAGCGGAAGGGACAAGGGTGGGGTGTGGATACGGGGCGGATGACGAACGGAAGTGGGAAGTGAGGTCGAACGGCCATCGTCCGATTGGTCGAGGTCCGGCGGCGGCGCTTTGGGTGTTGCGGCTGGTTTACGGGCGGCGGGCGGGTCGGCGCTGGCGGTACACGCATACAGCAGCACCTACCTACACACATGTTTGGGAATGATTGAAACCTGGGGAGAGGACAGACTGAGACGGTGCGGTCTCGGCCTGGATAGACAGGCCAGAGAGACCAGAGGCATGTTCCAGTCTTGGCTTGCATGCATTGTGCTAGACGGTACTCTGTAGGTAAGTGGTCGCGTGGTAAATCGTGCAATCAAGCATGAATCCATTCGGGTCCGGGGTCGGGGTCGGGTTGCTGGAGGCGCCGACAGACGATGAGATCCGGGGGTTGACCGGAATAGGTTGTGTTAATTAAACCTCCAAACATCTGCTATATTGCAGGCTTCCCCGGATTTCATCCAGTGTACCTATCTGGGTACAGGTAGGACAAGACATCAGCCACGGAAAGCCGGGGTCGCATTCATTCCAGTCACCGCCTCTTTCGGGGAGGGGCGAAACCGGAGGACCTGTCGCGGGCTGCGTGCGAGATTGCGGCCAACCCGCATTCCTGTCACACATGGCCGCCTCCTGCATCCCATCCCAGCGCAGCGGCGCCGACATGATGGCGCTCACACTAGACTGCACAGGTGACGGTCAAACGGAGCAGGTAATTCAACAGAAGTGAGACACCGGCATGATCCAGAATGGATGAGGAATGATTGCATGCACCTTGACAGAATGTCTTCCCCTCGTAGCCAATTTTTTTCCTCTTCCTCTTTGCTTCCAGCCGGGCGGCAGCCACGAATGCGATACCCGTCTGCGTTTGAACCAACTGCATGCTACTCGCCATTCATGACATTCAACATGGCAACCCCCCTCACCCCCCCCCC
>PUHP01000750.1:0-11598 GCA_006783085.1 Colletotrichum shisoi | reverse complement strand
GGGGGCCCCCCCCCCCCCCCGCCAGAGAACTGAACTCCCCGCGTATCCGTATTGCGTCCAGGAATCGGGCCTTGGCAGCATTCGTGCTGGCCACCGCTGGGTAGGGATGGCCGGTTCGCTCGGGGGGCGTGCCTCCTTGTCTTGTCCTGTTCTCCCCTGATCTCCTCTCGTCGCAGCCAGGCGTTCGTCCCTTTTAACTCGTGACAGATGACTGATGCGCAAAGTAAAGTTAGTTGAGAGTCCTGTCCCTCTCAGCCCGTTGATGAGGAGACGGCCATTCATGCCCTCCCCCTCCTGGATCATTCAGCGGTTGCTGTTCAAGAGAATCAGCGGCAGCCTGCATAGGTAGCCCTTGCAGAAGCGTTGATTGCGGACGCACACGATTGATCCTGGCTGCTCGTAACCGCCGCGCCCTCTCGTCCATTGCCCTGGCTCCATCTCGAGAACCCAGAGAGGGAGGGCCGTCTTCTCATTTGCTGCACAGCCCCGATGCCCAGAAGGCCAAGACCGTACCAAGAATACCAAGACTTTGGCGGCCACCAAGACACATGCTACCGCGTCATCCTGAGCCCGTTGCTTCCCTTTCCTCTCTCTTTCTGTTTTGGTTTCCCGTGGTCTGGAACCGTTTCCTTGCCCCCTTTTTTCCCTGGAGTTTCTGGCTTTTCCCTTCCTTGTGTACGTATTATCTCGTACCCAAAACCGTTGTAGGCCTGACCGGTGACCTGTTGGCTGTTGCCCATCCCCAGCTCCCCACACACACTCTCACGCATTCACTTCACTTCACTTTCACTTTCACTTTCACTTTCACTTTCACTCTCACACCACCAAAACTCAGCCTCCAAACCGTCAGTCACCCTTACTTTCACTTCTCACTTCACCACCCCCAATACTCTTCCCGTCCCAGGAAAACAACAACAAACAAAAACAACACCCGCCAACGACTGACGCGAACCCTAACCTGCTTGACCGCCACCTTTGCGGCAGCACCGTGTCATTCACCATTTTTGGCGGCGCTGGTCATGAACACTCGTTCCTAATAAAACACGCACCCTTTAACCCGCCCCCCTCCGCCTTTACAACATTTTCGACCTTCTTTTCGCCCTCCCTCGACGCACTCACACTCGCTTGAATCGCCTACCGAGCCCCGACCGGTAACCCGACCGATCGATCCCCGAAATCTCATGTCGCTCCAGGATTAGAATATTGTTCTTCGCATCGCCCTCGACTGGACTCTTGCACACGTTCCGTCCGCCCCCCCCCCCGACCGGCGCTTTATCGCCATGGTCACAACACTGGCTTCAGCCGCTTCGGCGGCGCTGCTGCTGGCAGGAAGCCTCCCGGCCGTCAGCGCACAGTATTATACAATCGACTCGACTGGTAAGTGACGAATGAACGTCCCCGGCATCTTCCTTGAACACTTCCGGAGGGACGAGCTGGCACCGCTACAATCGCCTCGACCGAACCCCAAAAACAAGCCTTGACGGAAAAGCACACCCACTAACACCGGCATCTTCGTCTCGTTATAGAAAGCATCAAGGCGTCGGCCAAAACGCTCGCGTACGACCTGATGACACAGTACAAGGGCAACCAGTCGGGCGAGATTCCCGGTATCCTGCCCGGCCCGCCCACAGAGCACAAGGGCGACTATTACTGGTGGGAGGGAGGCGCCATGATGGGCACTTACATCGACTACTGGAAACTGACGGGCGACTCGACCTACAACGACCTCATCATGGAGGGCATGCTGCACCAGACCGGCCCGAATGCCGACTACATGCCCCCCAATCACACGGCCTCTCTCGGAAACGACGATCAGGGCTTCTGGGGCATGTCCGCCATGCTCGCCGCCGAGAACAAGTTCCCGAACCCGCCGGAAAATAAGCCCCAGTGGCTCGCCCTCGCCCAGGCCGTCTGGACCACCCAAGCGAGCCCCGATCGCCACGACGAGACCTGTAACGGAGGCCTGAGATGGCAGGTACCTTTCTCCAACGCAGGATACAACTACAAGAACAGTACGTTCCCCCCTACCCCGGCGATGACTCAGTGACGGACGAGAGGGAAGCAGAAGAGAGTTAGCGTGTGAGAAGGGTAGAGACGAGAAAGCTAACAAATGAACTTACGCAGCCATCGCTAACGGATGCTTCTTCAACATTGGCGCCCGCCTCGCCAGATACACCAACAACGACACGTACGCCCAGCACGCCGAGAAGACCTGGGACTGGCTCTGGGGCGTCAACTACATCGACCACGAGAGCTGGAATGTCTACGACGGCGGCCACGTCGAACACAACTGCACCGACGTCAACAAGCAGCAGTTTTCCTACAACGCCGCCATCCTGACCCAGGGCGCCGCCTTCATGTACAACTACGTGAGTATAACTACTTCCCTTGGTCGCTCTGGTCTCATTCATCCATACGGCGTAACTGACAAAGGCTTGTTAGACCAACGGCTCCGACGTCTGGAAGGGTCGCATCGAGAAGCTCACCGAATCTCTCTTCCTGAACTTCTTCCCCAACAACACGGGCTACGAGCTTGCCTGCGAAGGTCGCAAGGGCCAGTGCACCGCCGACATGCTGTCCTTCAAGGGCTACGTCCACCGCTGGCTCTCTGTCGTCACCCAGATCGCCCCCTTTATGAAGGAGAAGATCTTGCCCGTGCTCCGCGATTCGACCCAGTCCGCCGTCAACCAGTGCACGGGCGGCGCCACGGGTCGCGTCTGCGGTTTCTACTGGAACGACAGGGTGTTTGTGGACCCGGCCGTCGACAAGACCTCGGGCGCCGGCGAGCAGATGAACGTGCTGGCCGCCGTCTCGAGCCTGCTGATCGAGAGCGTCGAGCCGCCCGCGACCAACAACACGGGTGGTATCTCCAAGGGCGACCCGGACGCCGGAAGCAAGAGCAAAGACAACATCGAGCCGGAGCCTATCTCGACAGCCGACCGCGCCGGTGCGGGTATCCTGACGGCCATCGTGCTGGCCGGCGGTCTGGGAACGTGGGGCTGGATGAGCTTCGGCGATTAACAGCAGTCGGGAGAAGGAGATGCTGCACATACGCTGACGCACGCGTAAAGGAACAGAGTGTGCATGTGTCGGTCTAATGAGATGTTTGATTTGTTGTACGGGCTACATACCCTGGATACGCATGGCACGGCGTTCTGGGTAAACACTAGGAAGGGGGATAGTTTTCCTACCTACCACTACTGCTACTACTATTACTACTACTACTGCCGTTACTACCCGGCTTTCCTTTTTCCCCATTCTGTTCTTTTAAATGCTTCTCTGCGTCCTCCTTCCCTTGAGTCAGGTGTGTCCGCTTGTCCCCGTCATGATCTATGCTGGTCCAGATGAGGTTGAGGGGTGGCTTGGCTGGCTTGTGGAGGAGGCGCACATCGCGCACATGTACTGTGATAGATCCGTCCGGTTCTGCATGACCTGCACCTGGATAGGTATTCCAACTGTTGTCCACAAACAAGTAAATATGGTAAATAAATAAGAATCCAGAACCGCCTCGGTCATGTCCGTTCGCGGCTCCCACACCGCGTGGGTGCTCTCGTGGGATGTTAAGGGCTGCCCGGGCGCCTTTGCCAGAGTGTGTGACCTGCGTTCAGGCGAACTTTATCGTCCGTGGCCCAACCGATTGGGGGACACTGGGGCCGAGTCTGAGTCATTTGGCCCGTGGTTTTACCAACGTCGAGTCAGTCTTGTATCTACACCGAATCGCGTGCTAGTTTTTTTAATGGTCTGCTGTGAGTGTGTGATCGACCGGCCGGGCTTTGGTTCAAACGTCTTCCGCGTCTAGTTGATCGGGACTTGGTCCGTAAACCATGCTTGGAGACAGATATCACATGCAGAAACATGCCATGGCGTTGAGTGGGCCGATGCCATCGCCAGAGTCCTTGCGAAATGAAGGACAAGCGCTGGCACGAGTGATCGCTTTTCGCCCCATTGAACGATGGTGACAGCAGGTCGACTGAGTCTCACTAAACAGAGTCTCAGAAGCCTACTCTGTCTGGGCTTGACTGTAGAGGGGGCAGGGCGCCGATCAATACACGCCGAGCAACCTGACTCGAGCCATCTCAACTGACCTTGTCAGCCTAACCCCAAAGCATGCGCAACTCCGACATATCATAATGAGCATCCACTTTGAGCATGTATCCATAGCACACTTCTAAAGATGCCATAAGTAGCCTGCATTCTTTCCTGCTCGAAATATGGAGTCTCTCACCAACTCCCAGCCAGGAGTGGACTAGCTCTGAGAACTGGTCTTGTGTATCAAATGGGTGCAAAGACTTTCCGACTAAAACCGAAAAGATTAGGAAAATCAATAAAAAGACAGATGAATTAGCAAGAACCTTCTTGGGGTACATCTCACAGCCTGCTATACTGACGTGCATGTTTCTTGTCATTCACACGCTCATTATCAAGTCGTTGGTTTCCACAGCCCATAATCACACGTTATGAATTATTGGCTATCTATGTAGAACTGGAGCAAGGCTTAAAGCAGCTGCATGTTGGGAATATTGGCAGAGAGCCCAAAGGCTTGTAAATTCCAATCTAGTTGCGTGGTCAAAAGAGTGAATTTAAGCTATGGTGGAAGCAGGTAGCGTCGAATCTTTGACTAAATTCTTAACAACACACGAATCTTTTTTTTATGGTCAAGACTCCAACAGGCTTTCCCCGTTACGTGAGTAGTCTACCCAAACACCCCATCATTCTTAGGTTTAAAGACAACGTGGGGGCGGTTGACGGCTGATTCGGGAAGCTTGACCGGGTCGTCCGCCATTATGCCTTCCATGATGGGCGCCGACATGCCCAGCTAGAGTCCAGGTTGACGAGTCAGAGTGGAGTCCGTTCCATTGCGAAGAGTCAAGGTGAAGAATTTGGCCACTTACCGCAAAGTACCTGAGCTTGACAGCGTGGATCATGGTCGCCGCCTTCGCCGTCACCTCGAAGCGGAGAACGCTCCAGCCCAAGGGCGGCAGGTCATGGACCGTCACCAGCGCCGGGTCGTGCAAGTTGAGTGACCTGGAGACTTCTTCCTTCGCAGCAACCGCGTCCTCGACACTCTGGAAAGGGAACCTCTGGTGAGGCTGGGCGCCGAGTAGCCAGGCGGCTTCGGCGTGCTTGTAGAGAGGGATCGTGTCATTCAGCTGATTCTCGATGATCAGGTCGACAACCGAGCCCATGGGGATGCCTTGAATGACAGGCTTGCCCAGCGAATCCTCCGAGCTTGACTTGTTGGCCGCCTCAAAGAGAAGAGGCGTCAACGAGGAGCGGAACAGCTGCCACGGCTTCTCGTTGAGGAAGTATTCCGGCACATGAGGCTCCGTGAGTGACTCCTGCGAGCCGGCTGCCAGGTGGAAGGTGTAGTCCGCTGCGGCTTCGTTCCCAGACTTCTCGGCCTTGGGTGGCGGGGAAGCAGGGTGAGGAGCTATAAACTGGCCATTGACCGTTTTGCAGCCATCTCTGGCGGAACCATCCGGGAGGACGCAGATACTGCTGGGTGAGGCTGGCTGGGGGACTTCCATTGGTTGCCCGTACACTGGCCGCCGACTTGCCTGTTTGAGCGTTCCATCTTAGTTTCTCCCTGATGTCTAACGTTCGTCCCCTGTTCGCAAATGCTTACCGGATATCTCAAGATGGAGTAGGATTGCAGGTTCTGCATCTGACTCGTGGAAGAGACGCGCATGGCGTAGTCACCGGGCTCGGCGTTGAGTTTGACGAGAACGGTAACCCTCCCAGCACTGGGAACGTAGACAACCTGAAGTGGCCTGTCAGGTATTTGTTTGGCGCGGATGAGAAGGACACACTTACGTCGGTTTCCTCGGGGGTTACGAACCCTCCGTTGTTTGCTACCACGATCATTTTGTGGTTGTCAATGGAGATCACGACTGAATGCTCGAAACCAATGTTGATGAGGTTCATCATGATGTAGGACCGGCCTTCCGTTTCAATGATCTGAGCAACAAGTCAGTTCAGCGACGCCCGCGACTCCTCGATCCAACGGCGCTTGATTAATTACCTCGTAATCGGCACTGCTGGGCGTGCACGACTCATCGGGCAGCCCCGGCGGCTGGATGCAGCCTGTCTCGTCGAGATCCTGGCCGTTGAGCTTCTCGAAGCCAGACTGGCGACAGTGAACCCTGCCTTTTCCTAGATCCCGTAGTGCGCATTAGAGATCTGTTAACGCGCTCTGGATGCCTGTGACACCTACCGTTGACAAGGATCGAGTCGTAGCAGTAGAACTCGGACCCTTCAGCGCGCATGCGCAGCATCTTCCACCCCGTGTCGCGATGCTGATGATTCTTTATTGCGAGGTGTCGCACCTGCCTCTCCGCTTCCATGATCTTTCTCAGCTCGATCTCGTCGCTGGTTATGAGACGGTATGGTCGGGGTCGCGATGAGCTGGGCGCAACGTAGACCATGCCGTACAAGCCCTATTGCCTCGGCGTTAGTATTCATAAGAAGCGAGAGTTTAAACTTTGACAGCGTAACCAAACGAACATCAGCCGAAGCCGCCGTTGTGTGCTCGGCATACCAGTTCAACCCCCAGGAGCCGGTCGTGTCGATAACGCTCGTGAAGTTTCCGCGAGGCAGGATAGGGAACTTCAATAGGTCAGTTGACTCTGGAGTTGCTAGCTTGGTCAGGTTCAACTTACCTGCGAAACACCAGCGACACCGTCGTTCCAGCCTCCGGTTCTTGGTAGAATGCTGTCAGTCACTGTAAAACATTGACATGGTGTTATCCCTCGCCTCACTCTTTGTGTCCAATGCCAGACCTTGTGAGAACAGTCAGAATATGGTCATTGAAGTAGATGACTCTGCGTTGATGTGGTCCTACCAATGGATCGTTGACTGAGAATAGACATCGCTCTTTACAGTCAACTCGACAAGATCGCCTTCTTCAGCGTATAGCGTGGGGCAGGGCGACTGTCCGTTGCAGACAAACATGACCCTCCAGCGACCACCATCTTGAAAAGAGTCAGCCTTGACGGGAAGGCCAAAACGACACGGAACATTGTTGTTGTTACCTGGGTTCATCCATCTTACTCCGGACTGAAGAGGGTAGCGTCTCGTAAGCCTGTCTTGTTTGTCGGAGGGTTGACGACCCCAAGTGTCGAGTAGCCGCTGCGGGTCCGCTCCGTGCCAGGCCCCGAAAAGAGCAAAGAGACACAAGGTGGATAGGCAAGAAGCCCAGAACACGCGAGACTTGCGAGTCTGTGACCTGCCTGGAGGCGTGCCGAGTTGTGTCGGCTCTATGAGCTGTTTCTTGAACTTCATTGTTGCTGTCTGTATTGCTCCAAAAAATGTTCAGTCGCGGACAGACCCCGAGGGAGGGGACCAAAGGGGTTTTGCTCGGGCATGTAGACAGAGATAACAACAACGAGGGCCCTCGACGACAGGATCCATTCAGGGACCGTCTCTAGTTCGAGTCAGAACCAGGCTCTTTCTCTGACTACTAGTTGGGGTTTGAAATAGCCCTTGCTTGGAGGGTTTGCCGCCCCAATCTCGGCCTGCAACGTTTAAGCTTTTTGTTCGGCAACCTGCCAAAGGAGCAGGTTCCCTTTTTGTCAAACAAAGCGGTGATCACGACGAGGTCTGCGTACGATCTAGTCTACCCTGGGCCTCCACGGCCGAGGCCGGTGGACTCTAGCGGCAATAGAAAGACTCCATCCGCGTGGAGAGCTTATGGATCCTGATTTGGACGGAGTGGATGCATCGCAACCTGCAAGGACTTAGGTAGAGGGTCCTTATTAAGTGTGTGTGTGGTGCATTGATGGCACAAAGTGCCATCACTAGTTAATCTTTTAGGCATTATGCCTGTACGGTCTATGGACGGGCTTACACTGCGTTGCGTTGGGAGCGTTTGAAGTTAAATAACGCGTCTGTGCGTAAATAGGAAATTAACAGATGTCACGTACTACCCCCCTGGTAGGGGCTAGCTAAGGGGTAACCTTGCAAAAAGGCTACATCTGCGTATATTTAAGTATCTAAATAGCTTTAATTAAATTATAACAACAACAGGATGCTACTAAAATAATAGCCTAATACCTCTGTAGTAGTAGCTAGTAATGTAGAGGGTCTATCTCTAGTACTACTAGCTAATAGTACCTAGGCTTATAAGGCTACATATACTATAGTTATTATAATACTATTACAAAGTTAACCTACTAGTAAGATACTCAGTAGTTAGTTAGGGATTATTATAAAGTAGCTATTACTATAAATAAAGCCTAAGTTAATTATTTTAAAGATGTAGATAAAGGGCTTAATTATAGTAAAGAAGGTAGTAAAGAAGGTAGTAGTAAAGTAGTAAAAAAAACATCCTATTAAAGATAATAAGATTAGTAAAGTTAATAAAGGCTATAAAGTTAATAATTTTAATAAAGGCTGTAAAGTTAATAAAGGCTATAAAGTTAATAAAGTTAATAAAGGCTATAAAGGCTGTAAAGGCTACAAAGGCTGCAAAGGCGTAGAGATCTCAAGGCTGTAAAAAGGGTGTAATTATTAAAAGCTATAAAAACAACGCCTTTAACAACGTAATTAACAAAGCCTGTAAAAACAACGCCTTTAACAACGTAATTAACAAAGCCTACAAAAACAACGCCTTTAACAACGTAATTAATAAAGCCTATAAAAGCTACACCTACTAACCGCAATTTAAGCCTATTAAAGATACCTCTAATTATAAAATAACAGTATAATTTAATAACTATAATAACCTATTTAAAACTCCCTTTAAGACGCTGTCGCAGGCCTTACGTGCTTTATTACCTTTGTAGTAGTAATAAAGTATACCTACGCCCTTTTTTATTAATGACAAGCAAAATACTTACTTCTTAATTAAGCCCTAATTTCTTAGCGTAGTGTTAGTACTAATCGTCTACCCTTTTCAAACTAAATAGCAAATAAAGGCGTTATTAGCTAGTAATATTATATAAATACAATAGGAGAAGGGGTTATTAAAAGAGATAAGAGATTATATTTAAAGCTAACTTTAAGGGTAATACCTCCTAAGGAAGAAATAGATATTAATTAAATTTAGCAAAAAGAAGGTAACTATAAGGACGTTAGTCACACGCTTTTACAAGGACTTTAGCGCTATAAATAACAAATAGCTAGACATACTATAGGCTACTATTAGTAAGCAACTTACATTAATTAAAAGACATGTTTCTAACATATTTTTTAAGATTAAAGATGTATATAAAGCTAGGTTAATTACGTTAGCCTTAAGTACTCTAGTATAGACGAAGGCGATAAAAGCAGTAGCGGTAGTAGTTGAGCTAACTAGAGCGGCTAAAATACTGTTGTAAAAGCCTCGCGACTAACCAATCGGCTAGCCTCCGCGCTTTAAGCCAAAAAAGCCTGCGTTAAACGCAATAATTAACAAAGTAGTTAAATAGGTAAAGCAAAAAGAGAGGTTATTTCAGCAGCTAATAAAGCATTATTAGTATACTAATTAGACTAGTTATTATAATAGTACTAAGTAAAGCCTAAATACTAACTAGTACTTTGTAGTCAGTAAAGAGTACTTTTAACTTACACTAGGTAATTTTAAGTTATAGTAGGATGTAATATTAAAGTAGTAGTTAAGTATTTTAATTAATAATCCTCTACTAGGTATAGTAATTACTTTTAGTTAATAGCAAGGTATAAAGGGTATAAAAGGTAAAGAAAAGGTAGTAAAGTAGAGTATAAATAATAAAGCTATAGTAGGCTAGCTAACTAGGCTAACTACTACTATATATCTAATAGGTAATAATATTATAAGAAATATAGTTATTCACTTATTATTTAGTAGTATAGAGATAAGCTAGTTATAATAGCTTTAATATACTTAGGCTTCTTATACTAAGTAGTAATAGTAGTAGTATTAGCTAATTAACTTAGTACTACTTAGGCTACTACTACTACTACTATAGATACTATTAAGAGAGGCTAATCTAAGACTATTATTATTACTACTATAATATAAAGAAAAGTTACCCTTAAGTAAGAAGGTTAAAGTAGGTAAATTTATTAAGTAGTTTACTAATTAAGATAGTAATTAATAAGTAAGTAAAAGTAATACTAGTAAGTCCTTTAAGTAATTTAAATTAGTTATATCTAGCTTTATGATTATTTAGTAACTACTAAATAAATACTTTTCTAACTTAAGTATACTTATTTACCTAATTAAGCTACTAAAGTAGTTAATTAATATAAGAGGCGTAGCTATTATTAGTTCATAATAAAGGTATCTTAATTAAATACATTTATACTAAAGAGGGGGAGAAAGAAGAATCTATAGTCTAGCTACTCTCTAGGGGGTAAGTAGTGGCCTACTAGGTAGGTTACTACTAGTAGAAAGTTATTTTATATATAGGTTCTACCTATACTTATTTTCTATAGTAAAGCCTATAATATATATACCTCTTTGATATCTTATTAGTAATAAAAGCTTATATTATTTATAATAATAACTAACTTTAGTATGGAAAAGTTAGTATACTTTAGTAATAAGCTTTATAATATTTATATAAAGAAGCTATTACTATTTATTATCTTTAAATATATTATAATATTAATAATACTATTAAGAATAAAGGCTAGTAAGATTTAATATTATTACCCTTACTAAGGTATAGTCTTTTAATGAGCCCTAAGACCTTTTAGCGCCTATTCTATCCTTTATATACTAGTACACTTATTAATACTAGACTTATTAATAAATATAACCTACTATAAGCTATACCTTTATATATAATATAACTAGGTATACTAAAAATCTTTATTTTATTAAGTAGTAATTAAATAAGTCTTTTTTAATATCTAACTAATAGCTTTAAGTTACTTACTAAGATTTAACTTATAGAGGGTTATATTAAACTACTCAAATAGAAAATTATTTATTTTATTAAAAGTAAAGTTATTATAATATACTAAAAGCTTTAATAGCTTATGAAGCTACTAAATCTCTAGCTTTATTTAACTATACTTTATAATAAAGTATTTCTTTACCTACCTAGTTACTCTATATTAATATTACTACTATCTTATAGTTTAGATAAAGTATTGTATCTACGTAGCTACCTTATTATTTATATTCTTTATTAATATTAATATTTATACTATTTTCCTTTACTTATTTTTATCTAGTATTACTACTATTATTAGTATTATATTTTATTAATAGTATAATATTTAATTAATAGCCTAATATTTAGTTTAATTAGCTAGTAATAGTAATAAAGATAATAAAGATAATAAAAATTGTTGGAATATCGATCGGGCTACGCGGAGGGTAGCGGGGTATTTTAGATGTTTAGATCATTATAGAGCCGGCCGGATCATGGATTCTCCAATCGGATCTACTAACTGCTAAACAGCCGTCGCATTAGAAGGTAGGCCCTAGTTAAAGGGATAGATCTAACTAATTAGAGCGTTAAGATTTATCCCTTACCTCCTCCCTTCCTTACAATATAATTAGCTACTATAGCCTATACCTTTAGATAGATCCTTCCTTTATTAAGCTACTAGAATATATAAATATACCCTTATAATAGGTCTATTTATTATAACTTTACATAACCTATAAATCTAATACTAATTAGT
>PUHP01000749.1:0-11489 GCA_006783085.1 Colletotrichum shisoi | reverse complement strand
TATTATAGTATTAATATAGTAAGTTTAAACTTTATTATGGGGGGGGGGGCGGCCCAAAGAGAGACTCTCGTCTTACTTGAGATCCATAACATATAGTTCAGGAGGGACGGGGTAACTTGATACAATTTACAAAGCATCCGCGCCCAAAGTCCGCGGCCCCGCAAGCGGTTCATGTCACGTTGTGGAGTTGTCTCGTAGAGCCGTGGACCACCATAGAATAGACTTCGCGTCAGCAGGCTGCAGTACATTATATGTACGATGGTTTTGAGTTCTGCACGACTTAGATGGGAGATCTTTACTAGACAAGCCCCATGTCGCTATGGATTGCAGACACTCACACTCACACTCACACTCACACCCCGCCTCCGCCCCTGGACCCAACGACGGAGCGGACTACCACCCCACCCCCCCACTGGTAAACTTTCAAGCTGTAGTGTACAAGATAGTATTTGCCGCGATAGTGAGCTGGGCTAGTAGAGATCGTCACTGGTCCGAACTTCATCTTCTCCGTCCGCTGTGAGTGAGAGAGAGAGAAAGGATGAAGTTCGTCCGTGACTCAGGCATCGGGTCACGGACGACGACGGACGTCGCGATGCCGGGGAGTCCGACAAGAGACGATGACCAACCTCAAGGCGACGTCTCCTTGAGGACAAAAATACGCTTCAGGTTCACACGCGGTCAGCGTTCCCGGTTTCCCGCCTCACCACAGGGCCCCAGTCTTCGACCGTGACTTACACGCGCCGACAACCTCTTGACTTGGAGATTCGTTTCTTACACCCTCGAAAAGACCCAGCCATGGCATCGAAACTAGCAGACATGGCTACGTTGCTAACATTAAACCCCTGGAAAGCCTTCGCGGCGGTTGTCGGAAGGGTGAGTGTGAGACCCTAATTGTTCAACAATACCAAGACGGACTCTCTGTTCCCCCCTCCCCCAGTTGCCTTGGTGAATAGCAAGAACTGACACGACGTCTCTCTCTCTCTCAGAACCTGTCGTTTGAGAAGCTGGCGGGAAACGCCGCGGTCCTCGTGCTGGCCGGGTCCAGGGCGGTCGCATCAGGTGTCTCCCGGGGTAAGTTCTGTTGTGACGGGGAACCCCTAACCCTAACCCTGGCAGGTCACACATAGGCCATCTCGCTGACGCTTTTTTTTTTTTTTGAACCGGATAGACCATGGTGGAAGTACAGCAGTGGGCGGCGGCAAACCACGTCCGCGGGAACTGGCACGACCCGTTCGTCTTCCGCCCCGTACGCTTCCTCGACGAGAACAAGGGACGGGACAAGGTGGACGCCCTGCAGGCCTTCTGCTTCAGTGTAGGGCCGCGCAACTCACGCACGTTTCCTTCAAGCCAAGCTGGGAAGAGAGTGCTCGCTAACCCGTGATGATATCAACGGCCTGGCCCACGTCGAGCTGAGGCTTATCCTCGATCGGATCCTCTTGGACGTTGACCTCGAGTTCGCCGAGCCGCCGCAGGAGGACTGGATCGGGAAGCAGAAGGCGTACGGTATCTGGGGGAGGATTCCCCTCGAGGGTGCGGCCGAAGCCCGCGGCAGCGTGGACTGTCAAGGTTGAACAAGGGTGTAAGAGAGTTGCAGCAAATCCTTAGATTAGCATCGTGCGTTCCAGGGGTCTTCGTTATCGTCTCACTGCCTATTCTTACAACAATAGTTGCTCTACATGCAGCCGTGTATAACATTGTATGGTGACCTTTCCCTTTACTTGATAGCCACACATGAGATATCTGGGATCGATAATATGACCTTATGGCAATGAACCGCTCTCATCCACACCACAGCCATAATGCTGGATGTTTTCCTCCGAGGGTTGGCACCAGCCGTGGGAGTCAGACCCTCCGTCCTCGGGCCACACTACCCTGCTAGCGTACCGCTCTTTGGACGGAGTAGCCACACCTTGGAAGCTGGAGAGCTAGCTGTCAACCAAATGCTCAAGAAGGACTCTTGGTGGGTAAAGTGAGAAACAGCCAAGGTAAGGTGGGAAGGTTGAGATTATCCCCCACAGAAGAGTGAGTCTTTACGGTATGAGTTGTTGGGCAACGGCCGCCCTTCACCTCGGAAGGTTCTCCAACAGGTAGCTGGCTTACCTGACGGCTAATCTCGGTCTGGTTCTCAACAATGAACCCACTGTCGGTGAAAGACAGTCGCGCGTCGGTTTGGCGGTCACATCTAGGGCCTGCCTCGGCAAAACAAAAATTGCTTTTGCTGCCTTCTTCCGCGTGGGAACCTCAACGGCGGAAAAGCAGGAATAGCCCTCGTCCAGTGTCTGCCCTAACTCTAACGTGATTGGAGTGACATGCCAGAGTGGTTCGCCCAGTCGTGGGATGATCGGCTGCCTCGGTTCTACCGCAAAACTGTCTACTTGGCACACACAGGACCTTTCGAACAACAAACACGACGACTCCTGGAGTCCTGAAAGATATGCTACAAGTCCTTCTTAATCTTCTGCTCCGCCGCCTTCAGAATTTTCTCTCTCTCTCTCTCTCTCTCTCTCTCCCCGCTGCTACACTCGCTGCAAGTCTAATCTCAGGGGTCACTTCCTCTCATGGACCGTTATACCGCACCACTTCATCATATTGTTCATCCCGCACCCGCTCGTTCTACTCATCATCTCCATCGTCAAGCATGACACCAAAGAAGAATCTCGTATTCCTCTACGGAGAGTGGATGCACCCGGGCACCATCTACCTCCTCATCCACGGCACCGCAACCCCCCACAAGACCATCACGTCGCGCTACTACTTCCAGCAGGCCACCTTCTGCGAGAACCCGAGCGAGCCTCGCGGCTCGAGACAGCGGGGGGCCAGCATGGACGGCGTCTGCGTCAAGGGCCTCACGGACGCCGAGCTCGCAAAGCTGGACACCTGGCTCCAGAACCTCAGGTGCGTCCGGCGCGTCGTCACGGTCGAGCACATCTGCCGCCACGGCTTCCTCAACCGGAATAACGCATTCATATGGGTCCCGGCGGCTCCGCAGATGCTGTCGGCGGAGCCGGCCTCCTTGACGTGGAGTCCGGTTCCCAACGCGAGACGGCCTGATGGAAACAATAACAACAATAATGGCATCAACGGCATCAACGGCATCAACGGTATCAATGGCATCAACGGTATCAATGGCATCAACGGTATCAATGGCATCAACGGCATCAGCGGCATCGACCACAACAGCAGCATCAATAGCATCAATAGCATCAACAGCAGCAACAGCAGCAACAACCACCACCATAACAACAGCAACCATAACAACAATAACATCAACAACAATAGCATCAGTAGTAGCAGCAGCAGAAATAACAACGGCAGCGGCAGCGTCAGCAGCATCAACAGCAACCCAATGGCGCATCAGCTCGACCCGAGAGCCCTTACCCAGACGCCCTTCATGGGGGCCGACATAGGCAGCGCAAGCTTTGACGGAGCTTCCGACGCTGCCTTACAATATGAGCTGCCGCCGAAGCGTGAATAGGAGACCACGATGATTCGAAACGGCGCGTAGTTGGTGATTTTTCTTTGCTCTTGCTGGAGGAGTATGTGGTTTTTCGAAGTCCGGGGTCCACGAGCTCTACAAGACATCATGTTGACCCGGCGGGAGGATCTCATGGTGTCGAGAACGGTGGAAGCTCCTGCACGACAGACCTGCACGACAGATTTTTTTTGGACGCAAGTGGTTTTTTTTCTTCGTCTTTTTTTCTGGTTTTTTTTTCTTTCTTTTCGATATTCTTTTTGGAGGGTGTAAAACCTGTCTCTCATTTAGGGTCGGCGGACTGTTGGAACTGGAATCCGGTGGTGGTGGTTTTGGTAAGGATTCTGGAGAACACGGGAGTTTCAAGAACGGATAGTGATAATGGCCACTGGCACCAGGGAGAATCGACGTTTTGCTTTCGAAATACCAGTAAATTTGCCCGAAACCAGACAGATGTTTGGGACCCCCCTGCCTCGCATTTTCTGTGGTTTTGCTGATTCGGTAACATGTCTTTTGGTTGTGACTTGTATCGGCCACCCACCGTGACCCGCGTCGTCCGATGCAACCTCCGCTTGCCGGTTTCTGCAACTGGTCGTAGACGAATAAGCGGCCTGCCTAGCTGGCGGTGGTCTGTAGAGCGTCTTGGGGGTGGGCTCTTTTCCGTCGATGATCTAATCCACGTGGCGAGGGCATCATGGCATCCCATCCGATGTTTCATCCGTCAAGACTGCCCTCTCCAGCCAAACAAACCCCACTCTCCCACACTTGGCAGAGGAGGTTTCGGGTCACCAAGTTTCAGAATTCATGTCGAGGAGGATTCTCGGCTAGGTGTCCAGTCCCATATGTACAAAATTAGAGAGCCCATCCATGTTGTCCATCACTGGACTCGAGACGAACGGGTCACGGGTGTCCGCAGGCAAGAGGGGAACCACATCGTCCGCTAATACCTGATATCCACAAAGGCCGCGAGACCAAGGAACGGTCTACTCTCAGCTTCGACAAGTAACGGCACGGTGAAAACTCTATTCCAGCGAGGCCTCCTGGTTCTTTGGCGAAACCTTGCCATCCCTCAACCAACACGTTCGGCAACCTTGGTGAGGCGGCGCCACGGCGGGCAGTGCTACAACGGTCCTCCTGAGGACACGAGAGAGGCCGCCTGAGATCCACTCTTGCGCCTTGGAAACCCTGTCAGAATGTTTGTCGACTGACTTCCATGGTTGACTTTTGCCACCGGCCATTTCTGAATTTTCACTGAGAATCTGGGCCCATCACCCGGAGCGTGAAGAGTGCTATGAGAAGGCAGCCGACGAGATGAACTTGCGTTGGCCCAGACTCCGCGGTCTCTGAGACCAGATGTCTGTGATCGTTTCCAAGGCGGCCTCCAAAGCACGGCAAGGTTCTCTTTGTTGACGAAGGACGTGTAAGTTCTAAAACTGGCTGGCGCTCGGTCAGATGTGACTCCTCCCATGCAGCGGTGGCGGGACTATATGTCTCCTGGTGCAGTAATTATCGCACCCTGTTGAGCGGGAGAGGATTGAGTCGATTTCATCAAGCTCCCTACAGCCGGGCCAGATACCTCGGTTGATTAATGCGAAGCGCAGCCGGAATAATCAGTGGCCCAGATGGCTGATATGACGAACGCGTCGTGTAAGTCGTAAGTGTCGTGAAGTAGTATCATAACGAGTACAGCACTCCTCCGTATGAACACAGAAATGTCCTCTTCCGTGCACGTACATACGCGGCAGTCAGTGTACCCTTATGGGAGAGACTGGGTCAAACCCCCAGTATCACCGTTCTTATTTGTGTCTTCTTTCTATGTGGTTCTGGTGCTGTGCTTCCCACCAGTTCACATGTTAGATGGTTCTCCTCTATCTTACAAGGTTTGGTGATGAGATGGGCGGCTAAGAAGGCTGCTCTGCTCCCACGGTTCGATATCAAACTCTGATCGGCTCCCGCGGCCGGTTCTCGTGTAAGCTTTAAGCTTTTCAATAATGAGCACATTTCAAAAGACATGGTTTTAAATACGACTGCCGTCACATACTGATATGTCCAACTCTCTCGTCTGCCGAAAAGCATCCCCCGACTGACGCCGCATATACCCTTCAACACACCCAGGTCATCCAGCATCCCGTCCTCACGACACACGACTCCAAGAAGCTCTCGACGGCAACGGAGACCATGGCGGCCATGGATCCCACCACCGGGGCCGCGGACTACCCGAACACGACGGGGGACGAGCAGTGGGACTGGTCCGACTACGACATGGCGGCGTACGCCGACCTCTACCCGCAGCACAACTACGCCGAGATGAGCTACGCCAGGGCCCTGTACACCTTCTTCGTCTGGGAGACGTGGATGTCGGTGAGGCAGATCTTCACCAGGGAGCTCGTGCACCCGGTCCTCCTCTACGCCCTCAGCGTGGGCTGCATCGCCGCGGCCCTCAACGTGCGCGAGCGCTACCGCGCCGCCTGGGTCGCGGCCTCCGTGGCCATCGGCGCCGTCATCGTCGAGTACGTCGCCCGGACGGACTTCGTCTACGTCGTCAAGGACTCCCTCGTCCGCCTCGTCGTCATCCACAACCTCGGCGCCGTCGTCATGATCCTGTGGGAGCGGTTCTGCCTCACGGACGAGCAGAAGGCGCTGCCGTGGGGGCGCCGCGCCGTCGCGACTTACAAGATCATGTGGAACTCGCGCTTCGTCAACACGGCCCGCCCGGCTCCCGTCTTCCACCTGTTGAAGGCCGATGAGGAGCGTCGGAGAGAGGTCCTTCGCACCGCCGCCGAAGAGGACAAGGTCGTAAGTCGAGATGGCAACACCGCTTCCCAAGGGAACCCCGACGACACCGGCGACACCGACGACGACGACAACAACAACAACAACGGCTATCCCAAGAAGGCCTGGAAGACGACGCGACGGGCCACCCACGGAGCCTGGGGACGCGTCCGCCTGCCCTTTTCCCGTCTCTGGGGCGCGCTCACGCCGAAGCAGCGCTGGATGGCGCGGACCGTCGCCAAGATCGCCGTCGTCTGGGCCCTCGAACGCGTCCTTGACCAGCTCGCCGACGTCTACATCGAATTCGACTGGTGGGACATCCAGCTGCACAAGACGTCGTTCCTGCGGCGGCTCGGGGACGTCAGCGCGCGCGAGGTGGTGATCCGGTGCTACTTCGCGTTCCAGGCGGTCTGGGGCGCCTACGCCTTCTACACCATCGTGCACTCGGCCATCGCCGTCTTCTTCGTCGGGCTCGGCGTCGACGAGCCCGACGAGTGGCCGCCCGTCTTCGGCGACGTGCGGCAGGCGTGGAACCTGCGCCGGTTCTGGAGCAAGTACTGGGACCGCCTCATCTACCGCGCCGTCAACGGCCTCGGCGAGATGCTCCTGACGGCCGTCGGCCTCGGCGGGCCCCGGCCCTTCCGCGGCCGCAAGCGCTGGCTGCTCAACGGCCTCGTCTTCGCCATCAGCGGCGTCTTCCACGGCTTCACCGACTACTTCTCCGGCATCCGCTGCAGCTACGTCTGGGAGTTCTGGTGGTGGGCCGCCAACTTTGTTGCCGTCGTCGGCGAGACGGCGCTGCTCCACGCCGTCCGGACCTATTTCCCGCGCTTCCACCGCCGGATGAGCGGCCGCCCGGGCAAGGCCGTCGGTTTTCTCTGGGTCTTTGCGTGGCTGTTCTGGGCGTACCCCAAGAGCCAGTTCACGACCATGCACTGCCTGCCTGAGAATCGTTAGAGGAGGTGAAGTTGTTGTTGTTTTTGTTCGGCAAGATGATAAGGATGTTTGTTGGTGCATGGCGGGAGTTTGGGATATCCAAGTGACATTTAGTCGGAACCAGGTTGAGAGTTACCGTCACCTGTTTCCACAGTTCATCGTCGGTAGCTGGTGTAGTCAGTTTAATAAAATCATTATCAACTCCACGTTCCTTTGAACCCATAATCCATCATAACAAAACACATCGTTAGTATCAGAACAGAACACACATCTCAACAGAGACGGCGGACAGCTAGCTGCCGACTTGAATCTGAGAAGTGCAACGTAAGATACTTGCCTTTTCCACCGTACCGTTTGGACATGATGCCAGAAGGAAGGGAGTGTGGTCAAGAGCGCATCTGTCACCCCCAGATGATTCATCTACATTTCATTATTCTCAGCATCATCATCCTCACGATTGAAAGAACGTTAGATCCGCTGAACCGCACATGTGACATGTCTTGACGCTCGTGGCCCCTATCGAGGACATCCTCCAGTTGCAGAACTGTCTCAAGCGACTTTTCCCCATACAGACTCACAGAGACTGGAAGAACGAGGCCAACTTGAACAGGCACATCTATTTTCGAGGCTAAACAGTGGCAACTAGGGCTTTTTCGACCCTGATAATGACCAGGCCGAAGAAGCACAAGTTGCCTTCTACGCTGGAAAAGCCGCCATCAACAACGCTAAGAAAGACGGCGCCAACTCGCAAGTCGATCGCCTCCTTTACGCGAACAACTACCCAAGCGGTTTCCATTCCAGCAAAGGATGATGTGTGTTTATTCTCACAAGCTATTTCTCGGCAAGGGTTAGAGAAATAAAACAAATGAGTGACAGCAATTATTGTCGTAAGATTAACCCCGGCTCACAGACCTTGGTGATTTGTTGATCATCGCAGCAACAACCTCCTGTTCATGACTTTGAGTAATAGTTAATACCCCAACTCCAACCCCCCCTTCGAGCGGCGGCTGCGGGCAAAAATACCATCACATGTAAGTGTCGTCGAGTAAGAGGCCGCGGAAAATCGACCGTCGACGGTCCTAGCAGGACTAACGCTCTTGGAGCGCCGGTAGCTGCATGTGAGATCCCCCTCCGCGCCGCCTCGAACCGTGGTCTGGTCCAGACTAATACAAAGTTGATCGTGTGTGTGTGTGTGTACTCTGTCAACACAGTAAACCCCCTCATTGTCTGGAGTTCACATCAACATCGACATCAACATTACCATCACTACGAGCCTCCCTTGTTTCCTGACGACGACGACGACGACGACGAGAAGTATAGGAACTGCTTCCTGGTTTACACACTACCCACCAGTACATCCCACTACTTTCACACACACACAAAAAACGATGGCCAGGAACCTCACCGTCCTGCCAGCCTATCTCACCCGCCTCTTCAGCCTCGCGGGCAAGACGGCCGTCGTCACGGGCGGCAGCTCGGGCATCGGCAGGGAGATCGCCCTCGCCCTCGGCCAGAGCGGCGCCAGAGTGATCCTCGTCGGCCGCCGCGCGCGGCCGCTGGCCGCGGCCGCCGAGCAGCTCGCGCAGCTCGGGGTGCCCGCGACGCCGATCGCCGCGGACCTCTCGAACCTCGCGGACCTGCACCACGCCAGCGCCCGCATCAAGTCCGCCCACGGCGTGCCCGACATCCTCGTCAACGCCGCCGGCGCGGGCCTCTCGCGCCGCCCGCCGCCGCCGCTGCTGCTGTCGCGCGTCACCCAGGGCGACTGGGACCACGCCATCGCCGCGAACCTCACGGCGCCCTTCGCGCTCGGCCAGGCCTTCGGCCCGGGCATGGCCGCCCGCGGCAGCGGCCGCATCATCAACGTCGTCGGCCAGCATTCGTTCCGCGGCTGCCCGGGCGGCGACGGCGGGGCCTACGGCGCCGCCAAGGGCGGCCTCGTGTCGCTGACGCGGTCCCAGGCCGAGGCGTGGTCGCGCAGCGGCGTTCTGTGCAACGCCATCGCGCCGGGCGTCGTCGTCGTCGAGGAGACGCCTGCGATTGTGACGGAGGAGGAGGAGGAGGGGGAGGAGGTCGAGGTCGAGGTCGACGCTGCCGAGAGGGCCGAGGCGCACGCGGCGCGGACCATGATCGGGCGGAACGGCATGGTGGAGGACTTTGCCGGGGTCGCCGTGTGGTTGGCGAGCGGCGCGAGTGCCGCCGTCACGGGGCAGACCATCTTTGTCGACGGGGGGTATTCGGCTACGTAGGGGGGTGGGAAGTCGGGAACTTGGTGGGCATGGGAGTGTGTGTGTGTTCGCTGTTGAGCGTGTTCTGATTCCAAAGAGCGTAATGATAACGACGACTGAGTATATTCATTCACGTCCAAGCCCCATGGGCCGGCCGCTGCTGCATGGTGGGAGAAGCACGTTCATGTGTAATTCAATTCTGATGCTCCCGATATCAGAGCAGAGAACATGATCAAACCATCCTGCGACTTGATGAAGCAGAGCAGCTCATGGGTAACAACCAGTTAGTTGAAGAAGCTGACTCTGATAGGGTCCTGCTATCGATTGAGCGTGGTTTCGTAAACGGACTGGGGCTCTGATTTTCGGACTTCTCGTGGTTCTAGCAAGACAGATAACATAGAAAAGTTCCAAATCTACCTACTCTGCAATACTATGCTTGTCACGTAACAAAACAACGCTGTTAGTTACATAGGTAGCAACTAACACCTTATATCTCGTAACACACCCCCTAGTTTTTATACTATAGTGTAGAACTAACTAACTAACGCTTTAAACCTTCTAATTAGGTATGTATTACTAAACTCTAGGTAGTTAGGGCTATAGACTATAAGTATTAAAAACATCTAAAAGCGTTATAGGAATTAAACCTATAGTACTTAAGAATTAGAAGCTTAAATTACTACCTAGACTATTATAGTATAATAGTAGTAGGACTAGGCTTACAACTATTATATAATAAAACAACGCTATTAGTTATATAGGTAGTAACTAATACCTTATATCTTATTATATAAAACCCTTTATTTTAAAGCTTTCTAAATTAGTTCTCTTATATACCTATACCTATATATATAGGCTATATTCCTTTTATTTCCTATTAGATAGGAATAAGCATTTTTCCCTCCTTTTTTTTTATACCTATAGTATAACTACTTTATGATATTTTATAATAGTTATAAGCCTAGAATACTTACTATACTTCTCTTTTAGTACCTTTTATCCCCTTTTTATCCCTTTTTCTAGCTTATTATAAGGTAAATAAGTATATCTTAAGATATTTCTTACTAGCTTAATTTTATTCCTCTTTATCCTCTTTTAGTTAGGATTTAAATATTCTTTAGTAATAATGTATTAATAAGCCCTTATAAGTTAGTTTATAGTAATAGGCTTTCTAACTTTAGTTTTAAAATGCCTACTTAAGTAATTAGTATATATAAAATATATTAGGAAGTCTATTTAGGCTGATAACTTAGGGCTTCCTAATAGCTTAACAGCTTTATTACTATTAGATTATAGGGTACTTTAGAGGGTACTTTCTGTGCGCCTCGGAGTTACGGAGTTAACGGTTATTTCGGCCTGATCTCGGCCCAGCCCATCGGCGATCACGAGGGGACTGCCACGAGCTTTAACCTAGGCAGTAGGCCTCGTGGAGGCCTTAGGCACCTAGGAAAGGGGTTCCTACAGGCCAAGTCGAGGGCAAAGGCCGGGCGCAAGGGCAACGCAGGAGTTACTTAGATACATTACAATATACACACATTTAACCCTTATAAATTACCCCTATTAATTTAATAATTAAGAGTCTTATATGTTTAGAGTTTAACTGTAATAAGTACTACAAAGCAATTCCTACGTACTAATGGAATATAATAATATAACTAATAACGTAAAGATTACTTTAAAATCCTCCTCTAACTAGACTGTCTAGTTTAAGCAGCTATAGGCTAAGGCTAGAGCCTACAATCTATAGGATTTAATTAACCTATTAAAGACTAATTCTCGCGCGCCTAGGGAGGCTATTACAAGCCTTACAAGGCGTCCTACACGCCCTAAGCTACGTAATCACCTAAAGCAACAAGTAATACATACATTATTAGCTACCCTAAGCACTTAAAAGACGCCTAAAAGTCTATCCCTAGCAGCTAGTAATAAGACCCTAGTTGTAAGCATAGTAACTAACAATTAGTAAGCTAAAGGTATTTACAAGCTCTTACTAAGTAACCTACAACTATATAAGAAGCGCTAAAGTAAGTATATAGATGCGTTAAAGGAGTATAAAACGTATGTAAGAAAATACGCCCGAC